>APFE031084193.1:24824-36483 GCA_000404065.3 Pinus taeda
CCCATATGTCTAAAAATAGAGGTCCATCTATTTTTACCAACATGACCAATCATCCATAAATAGCATCCTGCAACTCATAGACCATGATCCATATGTCTAAAAATAGACATAGTCTAGAAATAGACTTTGCGCCAAAAATAGCCTGCGGGCCCACTTAGTGAAGGCGACTTCTTTTCACTAAGCTCCATCATCTTGTTGCATTTTCAACATAACATCTGCAATTACCACCAATTTTGCTGGTGATTCTTCCACTACAGCAGGGGCCTTTGCTTTCCGATATTTCTTAGACATCTTACTTGATGTGCGATACTCAGTCAGTTCTGCAAAATGAGAAATAAGAGAGTAACAATCGAAGAACTTGAACAGAGATAATGCAAATTACAAACTAAACGTAGTTAAGCACATTAGTTGCATGAGATGTTATGTTGTACATAGCTGTCTCAGATGAAATCCTCGAAGGACGTACCCATAACTGCTCCTTAATGTTTCGTCGTAACCTCCAACATGAAACTTTAATGCTGAAACCATATGTCGCATTGCAAGCCTTGTAATGGTCTTTCGTAGAATAGGTGTCGTGACTTCGCAATTTCCGATCAACGATTTCGTTATTTTAATACTTGTTTCATAGTCGTGTATCACAAATCCGGAGTTACAAGTGCCATACTTAAAAGATTTGTTTGCATAGTTGCGATTGCAATGAGTGCTGAGCTGGCATAGGGAGATAGTGGGCTTTAATCTTGGCAAATTATGTTATTTCTTTGTTTATCAATTTATTCCTTTACCACATGTATTTATAATATTCATCACTTTATTTTTTATCAATAGCATGTCATATGATAATTAAATCGCATCGTGATTCTTCAATGCGATATATTGGATGTTTCTTTATGAATCAGTGATATGCAATTTGCGATAACCTTATCGCTTCATGATATTTCAATGGAGTGTAATGGATGCTTTACTATGAATCAACGATATGTGATTTTGTGGTAGCCCTATCGCATCACGAAGTTTCGATGCCACTTTAAGTCATCCCGTGGGATTAACATTGTGCTAGATGCAACAATTTAATTACATCATGCATACAAAAGGTTTACTCAGAGAAAAAATTGCAACGAGTGCTTTATTATGATTATGATCGCATCGCAAGCTCTTCAAATGGATTTTCACGAGTTCTTAAAGAAATGCGATTTACGATGAGCAGTTCTAACTATTCTGAAAGTAATTTTGATATGACTTTTTTGGAAAATTTATTTTCTTCAAAAGTTTATTGCATTTATTTATATTCAAAAGGGGACCCATTTCTTATTTAGTATTTTAAGACTAAGAGTTTAAAAATTGAAATGGGGGGGTCATTGTATAGCACAAGAATTAGCGATTCACTAGGAGAACCAGCTCTCTATAAAAAAATAATGAAATTTCCAAAACATTCTTATGTAGAATCAATTGAGGAAAAGAACTATCTAAGAATTGGTTAGATAACACTTTACCTCGAAATAAAAATATATGAATTCTACAATTTCTTGTTCAAACCCTTATGATAAAATAAAAACATTTTTGGTTTTTTCCAGATTTGATTGGTTGTTAAAGATAAAGTAGGGGGCTCCTCCAACTTAGCTTTTTTAGTTTACTCTTTTTCCACACGTAGTGCCTCTGCTGCCAGCAAACATCTATAGTCTCGACAGTGTTACCCTTTAACCATCAGTCATTAATTGTCCCATCCATCTAAGAGTATCACTTTTTTGAAGATAAATCCAAAATATATGTTTACATGTATTTTATATTTTTTTACTTTTTTATTTTTTGGAATAAAATCCATTATCCTGGTTTGGGAGCCAGATGATGACAATTCCATTCACTAGTTGTAATTGAACTAAACAAGTTGGCTCATAATGAGACCCCTTGTCATATGTTTATAAGCCATTACCTTGTTTTGATATGTAGTATTAGTAATGTCAGTTTAATTAGTTGCCTATGATCATGGTAAGCAAGCTCATGATGAGACCTCTTATCTTTTAAATCAAATATATTTTAGAATTACACTCTAAAAATGTTAGGTAAACTTGACTCGGGATAGAGTCAAAGTTGACCAGGTTAAACAGTGATGGTTTTGGGGCACATGGTATTGTGCACCCATAGTATTCTGCCCATAGTATTATATGTAATGGAGCTTATAAAAGGCTGGAAGGACTTCATTGTAAAGCAAGACCTGGAGGTGAGCGGTGAAGGCTCACTTGGTCAGATTGGCTAGGGTTTTTTGGCCAATGCTAATGAGATATCATTAGGTTGGGTTTTTCCTTGGATTTGGGGTTTTCCTGGATAAACATGTGTGTTTATGTGTTTATGATTGTTGCTGGTTATTTTTATATTTGTTGCTCTCAATAATTCTCCATAATTAATTAGTGTTCTTGGGTAAATTTCTTAACAATTGGTATCAGAGCCAGATATTAGCTTCAAAGGGATTCTTTCATGCCAAGGGTTTATAGGGTTTTCGTTCTGGATCTATCTTTGCATGTGGGTTTTGTTTCTTTTTCAGGCTGAGGAATAATACCTTATATCGGACTGTTGTTTTAAAGGTCTGCTACAGTTACGAAGGTGCGGGCAGCCTTAGATGTGAGTAGGAAACAAACTCCAGGGTTTAATAATTTTTGGCATGGCTATGAAAAAGATGAGTTTGAAGAAGCCCATGTTCGTGAAGGTGAATGAGCTACAACCGGGGACCATAGGGGATACGCTGGTCATGCAAGTAGTGAGTTCAAATTTGATGTTGTAGAGAGCATGACCTAATGGATCCCAAGTTCACCAAATCCACATTATAGAGTGAATTGTGGGTGATGATACTGGAGTCATCAATTTTCTTTCTGCCAGAAATGAACAAATCAATGATGCATGCGGTCATCATGTCCACACCCGACGTGCTCTAGAAATGGTGCAGATGAGGACCATCGGGCATGGAAGATTCCGCCAGAGTTAGGCAAGGCCACCAAGGACACCGCCCACTGGCTACAACAAAGCCCGAATGGTGGACACCCATTGATTCCTGAACGGCTGACAGTCGGGTTGGCTAATGGGCAGTGGGCAGCTGAAGATCAGTAAGGGAGGAGCCATCAAAGGTCGTGGATGGGCGAGATCCGTTATGGATAGATCATTGATGGTGGAAAATTTAATACAGCTCCTGTGGCCATTTCAGAAGCATCTATGCTTGCTCCCGAAGAGTTATTTACAGGTGAAGGGCCTATTAAAGATGAAGGTGAGTTGACCGGGGAAGATAGGAAATGTCTGCGAGCAAGGAAAAAGCATAAGCGTAAAGTTGAAAAAGGAAGGAGCAAATAAAGTTGGATGAGAATAAGAGTGAGAAAGGGCTGGCTAAAATATACAAGGCTGAGTATATGTAGTGCACTGGCCTGGCTTCTACTTTAGTGTCTTCTTCAGATGCATTGAAAAACGAGGTAGCTTCTTGCTACATAGGAGTGGGAGAGCTTTGGCTCTAGTAGAGCCGCCTCTACCGCCACTGTTCCAGAAGCTTCAAATCCGTCCGCAGGTGAACAGGTTGATTCTAGGAGGTCGGTATTTCAAGTCTCGCTGATGTCTCTTTTGGAAGAGGACAACAACCACAATCAGGACCATGACGGAGGGCTCGATCCATTGTGTTGTGTGTGCATGGCGAGGCCAAAGGGAGTGACTTGTTTTTAAATCAAAACTATGTATGCATGTGTAAAGTAGATCTTGATTGGCTGTTGTAAAGCCTATGAGTCTAGTCAGAATGATAGCCTTCACGTAAGCAAGACAAAGAGTGAGTTGTTTCCTTTTCAATACCCAACGATGCAAATTAAAATGGTTGTGAGTGACATTCTATGGTAATGTGTTAAGATAATGACAAACATGGGCATTGCAACATGCAATGGGTTTCTAGTTGGCATGGAGTGTCCGTGAGGGCTGATTTGGTACTTGAGTGAAGGAAAATGCTCAAGGGTGTTGCCCAAGGATAACCATGTAGGAAATATGATGAGCCAAGAGAAACATCGTGTATGTGGCGAGACGATGGAATAAGGGACAAAATAAAATAAAATTAATGAAGTCAAAATGATTGCATGTAAACGGGCATACTACTGTAAGACCTGATAAGACATGTGTACCCCTGGATAATCACTAGTAAATTTTGATTAGACCTAGGTGATAGGGGGGATGTCGAGTTAACAATACCCCGGGTAAAAACTCTTATGGGAGTAAGGGCTAGAGTGAGCGGGATTGTCTCACTTAGCAGGTTTGGCTGGAGTTAGTCAAGGAACCCCAAGTCAAGCTTAAGGGGGGAATTGTTAGGTAAACTTGACTCAGGATAGAGTCAAAGTTGACCAGGTTAAATAGTGATGGTTTTGGGGCACATGGTATTGTGCACCCATAGTATTCTGCCCATGTTATGATGTGTAATGGAGCTTATAAAAGGCTAGAAGGACTTCATTGTAAAGCAAGGCCTAGAGGTGAGCAGTGAAGGCTCACTTGGTCAGATTGGCCAGGGTTTTTTGGCCAATGCTAATGAGATATCATTAGGTTGGTTTTTTCCCCGGATTTGGGGTTTTCAAGGATAAACATGTGCGTTTATGTGTTTATGGTTGTTGCTGGTTATTTTTATATTTCTTTCTCTCAATAATTCTCCATAATTAATTTGTGTTCTCGGGTAAATTTCTTAACAATAAAAACATAAACCTAGTGGATGGGGTGAATTAATTACTACTTAAGAGTTTGTGGATGACAATTTTAGAGTTGTGGTTGCTTACTTGGAGAAAGTCTTTGCCTTTTTAAAAATAACCTTTC
Organism: Pinus taeda; assembly: GCA_000404065.3. Taxonomy (NCBI): domain Eukaryota; kingdom Viridiplantae; phylum Streptophyta; class Pinopsida; order Pinales; family Pinaceae; genus Pinus; species Pinus taeda. Next base: position 29,637 of record APFE031084193.1, read on the forward strand.
TTAACTTTAAAAAACTTCAAAATAATTCACTGTATTTTCAAGGTTTGTAAGATTTCACAAAATTAAAGAGGTTCTCAGAGTTTCATGCTATATCTAATTTCCAAAGTTGTAATCATTTCCTTAAAATGTTCTATTTTTGAAAGAAAGTATTCACAATATTGTTTCAAAGAGATTTTCAATAGTGAAAAGTCAATGGGAGAGTATTTACAACATTATTTATTAAAAGGAACTAGCTTGCATAAAAAATATGTACATGTAAGAAGGGGTTACCTCCAGGAAAATAATTTCTTTAAGATAAGCCCATTCACAGGAAGAGAATCTCTCTTTCCTAATAAATCTTGCAGTCGAAACATTGTTGAGCCTATCTTTTCAATGATTTGAAATGGTCCAAGCCACATCTTTTGAAATTTGATATGCTTACCTTTGTCTTCATGTGCTTTATCCCATTTCAAAACGAGGTCACCGGTTTGTAATGATTTTGAGCTGATAGAACTTGCACCAAAATAAGATTTAATGATTTTTTGATGTTTCGAATGAGTAATTCTGGCATTTTCTCTTTCCTCATCCAATTTAAGGATTTGATCAAACCTCAATTGAATAGAGGAAGAAGGGATTTCTTCAATAAATTGCATTAGGGCTAGAGATGGGAGTGCTAAATTTGGAGGTATTACAACTTCTTTCCCATACACTAAATTAAAAGTGGAAGTACCTATTGAGGCCTTCAGAGTTATGCGATCTGCCCATAATGCAAATATCAAAGATTTATGCCAATTCTTTTGGTTTTGATCAATAGTTCTTTTGATAAACTTGATGAGATTATTGTTAGTTGACTCTGCTAAGACATTTCCTTGAGGATAGTAATTTGCAGAGTATTTTAACTTAAAACCTCTCTTAAGAGAAAATTCAACTATACTATTTCCAGAAAAATAAGATGCATTGTCAAAAATAAGTGCATTAGGCAAACTAAACCTTGTAATGATCAACTAATCAATACATTCAATAATTGCATCAGAATTGGCTACCTTTAGAGGAATTACTTCTACCCACTTGGTGAATTAGTCCGTGGTTGTAAGGATGTATCTGTGTTTCTTGGAAGAATGTGGGAAAACTTCTCCTATAATATCAGGTCCCCATTGTTCAAATGGTTGCTCAATTTTTACTGGTTGTAGAGGAAAGGTTGGTCTCCTTTATCTTCCGCTAGCAGTTTGGCATATCTTGCATTTCCTTGGATATTCATGGGCATATTTAAACAAACTTGTCCAATAATATCCAGCATGTAGTATTTTGTGAGCTGTAGTGTCTCCTCCATAGTGTCCACCTACTGGGCCATCATGTAATTCTTGCAAAACAGTTTGTGCCTCAGTTTTTTCAAGGCATCTTAATATAATTGAATCATAATTTATTCTAAGTAACAAATTATCGATCATTTAAAAGTGTTTGGATTTTAATCTTAAGGAAAATTTGTTTTTGTAACTAAGTTTAGGCGGATCATATCCATTTTTCAAGTAAAAGATCAGATCAGCACATTGAGATTCCAAATTAGTGATACTTATCTCATTTACTTCTGCAGTATTATCTGAATCTTCATGGTTTGGAATATTGGAAGCTCCTGCCAATAACCTGCAAAAACCTTTCCCTCTAACAATTTTTGTTGGTTTAATATCAATATCATATTCTTGTAAAGTAGTTACCCAATTGGCTCTCTTCTCTCCTACTTCCCTTTGAACTAGCAACTGTCTCATTGCAGAGAATGGGACTATTACTTTAGTGTGTGTTTTTAGGAGAAAGGGTCTAAAGTGTTTGATAAATTTAAATACAGAAAAAGCTTGTTTTTCAACTTCTGAATAATTGAGCTCAACACCTTGCAAATTAGAACTAAAGAAAGATATGGGCGCTATTGCTTGCTAGTCATTGATTTGTGTTAAAACAACAGAGTAAAATGTTTCAGTGGCTAGAGTATATAGAATAAAATGACCAGAAAAATTCAGAGTATTCAATGCAGGAGAATTGATGATTGCTTGTTTTATTGAATCAAAAGCTTCTTTCTCATTATGTCCCCATTTGAAAATTGAATTTTTCCTAATCATAGTTTGCAAGGGTAAAATTATCTAAGAAAAATCAGGAACAAATCTTTTCACAAAATTTATCTGCCCCAAAAATGATTGCATAGATTTCTTGTTATGTGGCAAAGGAATATGAGAGATCTCTTTTATCTTGTCTGGATCAATGTATATGCCATCTTTGGATAAAATAAACCCTAAGAGCTTACCTTTATTAAGAGAAAAGAATGATTTCTTGGGATTTAAAGATCCATATTTTTTACAGTGTTCAAAGATCTGTTTTAAATCATGCAAATGATTAGTCCTTTTCTTAGAATAGATAGTTATATCATCTAAGTAAACAATTACTGTTCTATTGATCAGACCTTTGAAGGCTATATCCATGGCTCGTTGTAAAGTGGCTCCAACATTTATCAAACCAAAAGGCATTTTCTGATCAGCATATGTTCCGTATTTAGTTTTGAATGTAGTCTTTAACCTATCATCTATATGTACCAGTATCTGATTATATCGTGAAAAACCATCAAGAAAAGACATTAAATCTGAGCCAACAACTGATTGAAGTATCTGTTCCATGGTTGGCAATGAGAAATTATCTTTCAGACATGCTTTGTTGATATTTCTAAAATCTATGCAAATTCTAATGTCACTGTTCTTTTTCCTTACAGGTACTAAGTTCAAAATCCATTTATAATGTATGACAGGAAATATTATTTTAGCTTTAAGGAGTTTATTCAACTCTAATTTGATTTGACTTTCAAGATTTGGGTGAATTTTCCTTAGCTTCTGTTGTTTCTCATTAGAAATCATTGGAATTGTGTGTTGAATGATAGAGGTATCATAAGTTTTCAGATCTTCATAATTCCAAGCAAAAGCATTTTTGTATTTCTTTAATAACCTTATGAAAGAAAATATTTCCTCTGATGAAAGTCCAAGTCCTAGGTTGACGTCCTAGGGTTTGACCTCAGTGCCAAGATTCACTAATTCAAACTTTAAAGTAGAACTTTGAAGTTTTACATTAGTAACCTTTTTAAATCTGTCCTTAATATCATAAAGGTCTTCTAGCTTGACCATAGATCTTGGAATAGGATTTTCTTTGAGTCTTTGCTTTATTTGAAGATCATGATCGCTTTCATTGATAATCTGCCCATCATAAGATCGTTAAGAAGTCAGGAAATTTAAGATATCCTCATCGTGATTAAATACATGCCAATTGGTGACATTATCTGGGATAGATGATCGAAAAATTAACTCAATTGAAAATCTATCTGGACTATAATCCTTAGATGGAAGGAGTTTAGAAGCTACATTACCCAAAAGATCAGCTGTTGCATTCTGAGATCTAGGAATAGGAGATATATCGAATGATAGAAAGTGATTAATGAGATCTTGAACAAGTAATTGATAATGTTTGAGATGACTCGAGAGACAATGTATAGTATTTCTCACTTGCTTAATAAAAATTTCAGAATCACCAAATACTTTTAGATATTTGATATTTAGGCCTATTGCTTTATAGAGCCCTTGAATCAATGACTCATATTCTGCATTGCTATTAGTACACTCAAATTCCAATCTACATGATAACATGGTTTTTTTCTCCCTCTAGACTAACTAAGATACATCCTACTCCTGCATCATCATTGGATTTTGATCCATTGAAATACAGAGACCAAAATAAAGGCTTATTTATAGGCTTATTTACAAGTTCATCTACAACATTAACACACTTTGAGGTATCAGTATGAGAGAAATTTTCAATTTGCGATATGACACTATTAACAGGAAAAGGAAATTATTGAGCATTAAAATTTTCAAAAATTGACTCAGCCAAATAGTTTTCGAGAATGTTATTATTGAAGGCTACAAGTTGATTCTCTTGTTCAAAACTCTATTGCTGTATGAGTCAAATGATTTTAGAGATCTATTTTGATTTGATTTGGTTTCCCATTATAAGGAAGCCACATGGGAGACCAATAGTTGAAATATAACCGTGAAGTTTTTCGGACCAATCTCTGCTCAGAATGAATCCATAAAACTGAGGGATGTCAGCAATTAATATATCAATTCTTTGGACAACCCTAGGATCAGTTGCTAATCTGGTAGTATCTGAATTTATCTCTCCTAAAACTTGTACCTTAGTTTAATCTAATTGAATAATGTGAATTGTAGACTTCTGGGGCTCAGTATTTAATTTGGAGCAAACTGAGGCTGGCATAATATTTGATGAATCCCCTGAATCAATCAAGCATTTATGCAAATTTCTATTGTAGATCTCATAAGTTAAGATAAAAGGAGGAGTACGCGAATTTGACCTGTCCCCAATTAAAACAACATCAGTAGCATCTAGCTTATCAGATGGTGGCTTTCCTGATCCTTTAAAGGCTTTGGACAATACACTAGTTGGAAGAGGAGAAGAAGTCACGACATTTAATTCTTTGAGCAGCAAATTTTGTTGATGTTTGAGCTTGCCAAGTTCATGCAAGGAAATATTTGCTCAAGTCTTCTTCACATATTCTACAATTTTATAATCCATGGAGTCTGAAACTACTAGCATTTTAGATGATGAGGGAGGATTAGAAGATGATGGTTGATTATGGGGAGGTGCTACTAGAGTTTTCTTTATAGGAGTTTTGTCTTTAGTAACAAGACTTGAGTTTTTATTTTTAGAATTTACTTGATTAGACTCAGCTACAATTTTTCTTCTGGTATTTACTGGGAGAGCTTCCTGTTCACTTTCATTATCAGAATTGGGTAAGATAAAGTCCCACATTCCATGACATTCAATTGTTTCATCTTCATCTGTATCTTCATCTTCACCATCTTCCAGATCAGATTCGACATTAGATATTGAATTAGGTGTTTTACGATCAGTTAGTTGATTTCTTTTAAAATTCCTGAAACGATTTTTAGTACAAGTCTCAGCTACCTACTTCTTTATTTCAACCAATTCATTAGACACAGTTTTAAGAACTTTTCATAAACCTTCCATGTCATATGGATCCTTGACTGCTTTCTTCTTTGAATCATCTCTAAAGGTGAATTTTTTGCATTTCCTTTCTTCTATAGCATTTTTCTTTTCCAAAGCTAGGATACCTTTTTCAACAATGATGACTTCCTTCATATTTTCTACTAATGTTGGTTTAGCAGCTCTATCAATGAAAATGGCTATGTTTGAAGGCAAGGCAGAGATATACCATTCATTTCAAACTTCTTCACTAGGCTTGGATGTCGTAGGGATTTTATTCAACAGTTTATTGAAGTGTGAGTTGAAGTCTTTGATGGGTTCCTTTGATTCAGATTTAAGATTGGAGAGATCATTGATCAAAGTTGTTGTAGACCTATCATCTCCAAACATAGTTAAAAATTACTACTGAAAAGCATCCCAATTATTAATAGAACCTGGTGGTAACTAAAAGTGCCATGATCCTGCTGCTCCTTGTAGAGTGTATGGAAATAATCTAACAACAAAATCTTCTTCAGTTACTCCATTCAAGTTGATGGATAACATGAAATTATTTATATGTTCTTCTGCCAAGAGACCAATGTCAGGGTTAAATTTTGGTAACCATTTTTTAGGATGAGCTAGAAATTGGCTTAAAGATGCAGGCATTTTGACTACACCTAGATTGGTCCATGGCCTTGTTTGAGGTTGATTATGTGCCATCATAGAGCTAATAGTAGAAGAGGGTGATGAAAGGGTAGAAAGTGATTGGGTAGAGGATGTTGAAGTTCTTGTACCTATTTGGACTGTGATTTGATGTTGGGAAAGGGATGAATGATCTTGTAATGGTACAGATGGAATAGATGGCGATGATGACATAGTCTCACTTTTAGATTCAGACGGTGTTTTCCTAGCCCTTTTTCAACTTTGTAGAGGAAACTCGACTGGTGGAATACCAAGTTTTTCACTTTTCGATATAGTAAGCAGCTGGGATGGGATATATTGTGAAGTTACACTGCCTTGGGATAACTCAGATTGTTCTTGAGATATAAAAAACCGTTGAAGTTTATGGATCAAAGGCTGTACTTCAGGGGGTTCCAGAGAAGAATTATCTAGTGTGTTTTGGATTTCAGCAGTGGGAGTTGTATTATCTTTTTCAACTTCTCGCTTAGGAATAGGAGATTTTGAATGCAAAGGAGAAGATGGGGGAGATGGTGAGGGAGTTTTACTCTTAGAATGGCCTATGAATTTAGATTTACTTGCCATTCATAGCTAGGCCCTCCTTCTAGCTACCAAAAACGTTGATGCCTCTAAAATCGTGCACCAAAATTTGGGATAACCACCCGGTCAGGACCTTAGTACAATACCTTTTCTGTTTGGGATGGTGGCTCCAACTGGGGGTTATGGGACTAGTTTCCCAATAATGTGTGTGGTTTGATGAATGAATGTTTTAATGTATATCGGGGTTTGGTAAGTGATTTATTCTATGTGATCCAGATTTAAACAGGAACGCAATAAAATATAGAGATAACCATATACACAGATGCAGCGGAAATAATGCTTCATTTCATTAATGGAAAACACTGAAATATGCTTAGAAACAGAGTTGAAAATAAACCAGCTAGGGCGATGGTAGCTTATCTCTGAGAAGAGATGTGCTGCTACATGCCTCTGAACTGTTTCGAACTGTGTTACAATGAGGCTCGAAGGCCTATTTATTGTTGAGAGACAATGGAAAACCCTTCACATTCCAAACCTAACCCTAGAAGATGAAACGCCAAATTGTGGGCCCCGTTTTGGGTAAATTGGTATATCAATTTCCCGGGGTCGTAACTTTGGCATA
>APFE031084193.1:48724-94464 GCA_000404065.3 Pinus taeda
AAGGTTGTGTACAGCCGCGATGTGGTGTTCAAAGAGGTGAAAGATGTTATTAAACATGAAGTCCAACCAAAGGAACCTTTGAAGATAGAGTTTGAACTAAAGGAGGAAGAATCAGACTCTGTAGCAGAGGAGGAATCAGAAGATGAAGAGCCACAAACTCTGGCTGTGAGAAGATCTGTTCGAGAAAGAAGGCAGCCAAAAGGTATAGTCCATCTACTTTCTGTTCAAACTTTGCTTTGTCTGTTACTGATGATGATCCCAGAACTGTGAAGAAGTAGTGGATTCAGAGGATGGAAAACTCTGGAAGGAGGCCATGGTTGATGAAATGGCATCTTTGCACAAAAATGAGGCTTGGGATCTGGTGGAGTTGCCGGCTGGAAGGAAACCCATTGGCAGCAAAGGGTGTTCAAGAAGAAGACAAATGCAGAAGGGAAGGTGGAGAAATACAAAGCTCGGTTGGTAGCAAAAGGTTATTCCCAGGTGCCGGGAATTGATTTTGGTGATATTTTTTCTCCTGTTGCCAAGGTAACTTCTATTAGATTACTTTTATCTGCTGCTGCTGCTTTTGATTTTGAGGTAGAACAGATGGATGTGAAGACAACATTTCTTCACGGGGATTTGGAAGAGGAAATCTACATGAAGCAACCTGAAGGCTTTGCGGTGAAGAGTAAGAAAGAACTAGTATGCAAGTTAAAGAAGTCCTGTATGGGTTAAAACAGTCACCAAGGATGTGGTATCAGAAATTTGATACATTTATACGGGGACTTGGCTTCACCAGAAGCAAAGCAGATCATTGTGTGTATTTTAAATTAATTGGTGACCGTGTTATTTATCTAGTCTTGTATGTGATGATATGTTGTTGGTTGGAAATGACAAAGAAATTATCCAGGATTTGAAGACCCAATTGTCCTCCAAATTCGACATGAAAGATCTCGGTGCTGCAAACTATATTTTGGGCATGGAAATTAAAAGAGATCGGGCAAAGAGGAAGCTCTGGTTAAACCAGAGGGAGTATGTCGAGACAATATTGCAGAGGTTTAATATGCAGGATAGTAAACCGGTGAAGGTTCCTATTTCTGTAGGTGTGAGGTTATCTGCTGAACAGTGTCCCAAGACACAAGAAGAGGAAGAGGACATGTCCCGTGTTCCATATGCAAGTGCAGTCGGGAGCTTGATGTATGCAATGGTCTGTACTAGACCAGACATTGCACATGCAGTGGGAGTATTGAGCAGGTTTATGTCAAAACTAGGGAAGGAGCACTGGACAACAGTGAAGCGGGTTTTTAGGTATTTGCGTGGCACTAGTGATATGGTTTGTGCTACCAAGGAAGATTAGGATTAGACAGAGTGTTGGATATCCGTGGCTTTGTTGATGCAGACTGGGCTGGAGATCTGGATCAGAGAAGATCTACAAGTGGGTATGTGTTTAACCTATTTGGAGGTGCAGTCAGTTGGTTGAGTAAGAAACAATCTGTAGTGGCACTATCAACTACAGAGGCAGAATACATGGCAGCCACTCATGCAAGAAAGGAAGTCAGTTGGGTTGCAGATTGTGTTCAAGTATGGGGTTTAGTACAGGGAGCTATAAGGATAAGACTGTGACAGCCAAAGTCAATTTTCTTGGCAAAGAACTCGGCATATCATTCAAATACAAAGCACATTGATGTTCAATATCACTTTGTGAGGGATATGATAGAAGACAAAAAAGGTGTTGCTGGTAAAGGTGGACACTTTGAAGAATACTGCAGATGCATTGACAAAATCTGTGAGCTCTGAGAAGTTCTCTTGGTGTAGAGAAAAAATGGGCGTTTCAGGGCTGGAAAAATGACTAAGCTCTCCTGTGGCCCCCTGTGGAAAGAAAACAACAAGTGGGAGATTGTTGGGTTGTGTTATATTCTTTCGACATAGTTAACAGGAGGTTCAAGGGGTACCCGTAACCCTATGTTAGGTTGGGCGGACCCACCTATGGTTTTGTGCATGATTTTCACACATGTGTTTTGGACGCAATGGTTTTCGGTCCATGGTATTGGATCGATGGTTTTTTAGTCCGTGGTATTGGACGTGATGGTTTTTCGGTCCATGTTATTGGATGCTTTGGCATGTATAAATATGTATTGTAACATTGAAAGGAACATAATGAAAAATCAAGCTGGTAGTCTCGGTTTTGAGATCCAGTGGGAAATCTCTGTGTATATGTGTTTTATGTGTTATGCTCTCACATTTTTATTTTTCCTGTGATTTAGAATTTGTATGCAGGTAATTTCTGTATGGGGTTAAACCCTACAAGTTCCGATAACAACATGATTTTGGTTGAATGGATCAAGTTCTTAATGACTTATCTTTATGTGATCTGATGTACTAGATCTGGTTGATAACTCACATATCCTTGTATATGTCTTATGTTTGGGTGATTCAAAAGATTGATTGATTCTAAAAGGAGATTGAGTGATTCATATGTACTTGAAGATTATTTGATGTTATTCGGTCCAGTATGAAAATTGGATGAAACGTGGCCCTTCAGATTATGTGTTGTGCTTCAGGTGTATCCAATATGAAAATTAATGAAATGTGGTACCCGAAGAAGAGAAGATTGTAGGCTGGAACCTACGTACTAGTATCTTAGCTAATACAAGAGCTAAGGGGGTGGTAGCTCCCTTCTAGTAGCAGTTGAAATCTTTGGAGCATTGTAGCAGGTAGCAGCGTGTGTACTAGTAAATGGATCGGCTAGTACAAGAACTATGGGGGTTGTAGCTCTCTGCAGGTAGAAGCCTGCGTACTAGTATAAGACTACACCTGTACAGAGATATTGTAAATGGATTTTCTTATTAAGAAGAAGATTGAGATGACTTGCAGCAGGTGGTTTTCACCCACATTGGGTTTCCACCTTATATCATGGTGTTCATGTGTGTGACTTTTTTGTGATGATCTGTTCTATTTTACTGCACCTGTTTACTGTTAATATGGTTGATAATGTTCTAATGCACTCATTAAGGATCATCTAACTGAATCATAAGAAGTTGTGGAAGTAGCATATATGAATCTGAATATGGAAATGAAAAAGTTTTATTGACGTGATAATACTGATTCACCCCCCCTCTCAGTATTATTTCCAACACAATATTCTTTCAAAGAGCTTTTCAATAGTGAAAAGTCAATGGCAGAGTATTTACAACATTATTTCCTAAAAGGAACTAGATTGCATAAAGAATATGTACAAGTAAGAAGGGGTTACCTCCTTAGGAAAAGAATTTCTTTAAGATAAGCCCATTCACAGGAAGAGAATCTCTCTTTCCTGATAAATCTTGTAGTAGAAACGTTGATGAGCCTATCTTTTCAATGATTTGAAATGGTCCAAGCCACATCTTTTGAAATTTGGTATGCTTAACTTTGTCTTCATGTGCTTTATCCGATTTCAAAACAAGATTTTCGGTTTGTAATGATTTTGAACCGACAAAACTTGCATCAAAAGAAGATTTAATGATTTTTTGATGTATAGAATGAGTAATTTTGGCCTTTTCTCTTTCTTCATCCAATTTAAGGATTTGATCAAACCTCAATTGAATAGAGGAAGAAGGGATTTCTTCAATAAATTTCATTAGGGCTAGATATGGGAGTGCTAAATTTGGAGGTATTACAGCTTCTTTCCCATACATTAAGTTAAATGGGGAAGTACAATAAGTGTTGATGCACATTTATATTAAATAAATAAATAAAAGGTGAAAGAAGAGAAAGGCATCTTGTGCAAGGAGGTGAATCAAGCGACCTTGTTGGGTTACTACACATGTTTCTAACAGTGAAACAACATTTGTGCTCTTGAAGTGACTTTGTCAACGTATTGTCTAGGCCTAATAGAAGTGGAGCTACACCAGAGATAAAAACCTAATACTCTAAATATTATAAACTCACCCCACACATTAGCCATTCCTGAATTGAACTGATTGTGATACAATGTATCTTTGTGTGAGTTCAACCAAGTAGATAAAAGAGAAGGTGTTATGTATGAAACCAAGTTGAAAGGGGGAACTTTAGGCAATCAATACTTCTTGAAGGTCTGACCCTTAAATGAAAGCTATTCTAGAAAAATAATTCGAATCCTGCCCAATGTTGCCAAGTGCTTCAGCCACTACAAGACCCTCCAAAATTTCAGTACATTTGAATTTTGGAGTTGACTTCATTGTCATTTCAAGTGTTGCCTTAGCTATCAAGTGTCATTTTGTGTTGTTTTATATGTTTCTAATTTTCTTGAATTTTTCAAGTATCTTCACACTAATTAGAACATCCTTATATTCATTTCATGGTAATAACACCTTTGTCGTCATAAAATGACACTTTCGGGTTGTAGTTGCACACACTTCATACTTTGAACTTGGGGAATGTGCATAAAGTGGTGTTTTGATGTATATTCATTTTTTATAAAGTTTTTCTAAGTTTCACTGATGAGTTAGTATGCGTTGCACATGGTTTTATGTCTATAACTCATCTGGTTCACCCCTTGACCAACCACCCACGCCTAGACAAATTTTGGTTACAAAATGAGCCCATTAATGCTACGATCACATGAGCAGAAACTAAAGCCTTGATGTGAGACCCTTCATTGTTTAGAAGTGCACCTTGCACCCTCTTGGAGAGTTGGGCACACTCCAAAAGAACGAACCCCTTCCCTATTCTAAACTAAGCCCTCAAAATGACTAATTCTTCCTTGAGTGCACTCTTTTGACTCGATGAAGTGCACCCTCCTTGAGCGCACTCGCACATCTCAGAGACCCACAACTGAATCCTTTAGCCTTCTCCTATGTTCCATATACCCTCCTAAACTACTTAAGCACACAAGAATACCATGAAGGCATGAATCCCCAATGTTCAACCTTCAAGAGTGTGTTGTATGCCCTTCCTGACGCCTATTGAGCATATGAACACTCCCTGAAGGCACGAAGCCTCAACCTTTAGCCTTCAAGAGTATGCCATGTGCCCTCCCTCTCTCCCTTGAGTGCATAATGCACGTGGGAAGCCCAAAGCCTTCCCTTTGGTCCTTTGGACTTACAACATGCACCATGCCTTGACTATTTTCTTCCTTTGGGTGCATGAGCGCATGCTGAAGCCCTAGAGTTCCTCGTCCCCAATCCTTCATCCTTTTAGAATGCACCATTGCACCCTAAAGCTTCTTTGACTATTTTAAGTGCAACGAAGGGGAAAAAAATAGGAAAATATGTATAAAACATGGTAGAGTAGGAGATTTTTAGACTGATAGTTGCTTGCCCTTAGTGATTGTAGAAATAGGTATTCCAGGGACCTCATGCAAAGAATAAACAAGGAATATCAAGAAAAGAGGATAGACAATGGAAGCACATAAATAACCACGAACACACCAAAAAATTGATGATCAAAGCACCCTAAATAATCCAAGGTTTAAGACCCTTTGGAGGGTGAAAGAACTATGACCAAAACATAAAAAAAGAATGGATACATTGGCAGTTATGTCACCCCTGAAGCAGATCCATGTCAACAGTCACTGTCAGTCCCAGACATCCAAGATCTTGACATGTCTAGTTTCATCATATGATGATTTGGAAGTCAGGATGTAATATCGTAATTATTGTAAAATGATAAATAAGTAGAATTCCAAAAGTCATGTGTGAACAAAAGAGTCATGGAATTCCAAAGGACATGTGATACCAAAATTCATTTGTAATTCCAAAAGTCATTTTGAACTTCAGAAGTTGTGGAATTCCAAAGGTTACTAGAGGTTAGAAAGTCAATAGTCATGAGGATATGATAGGTCACTCCTCAAGTTATAAATATATCCTCATTTCTCATGTAAATTAATTTAACCTTGGCTTCTCCCATAAAGCATAAGAGAGATAAGTTAGTACTTTTGGGGAGAAAGTAGTGGCTCCAACACTCCACTATTGGAGAAAGTGATGTTTGTTGTATTCATGCATCTTGGGACATTTACTTAATATTTTAAGCCTGATGGCCAATACATTTTCTTACATGGATTCTGAATGTTTATAAGACTCTTTCATGAATGTTTATGATTCATGTTTTCATTCACGAGTACGAAGGTAGTTTGATTATTCCAGTTATTTTACTGCTTATCCTATTGAGAATGTGTTTTAATGGTTATAATGATCATCACATTTTTGTGGGATATTGCGATGGGTGCTAGAAAAAACATTCCCATTTATGTGTGTCTTTATTAAGGTGGTATTATTACCTCTCTCTTAGAGGCTCACTTTTTTCTCCCCTCTGCATTAGAAGATGCTTGATGCACCTATAACCGAACACTCCCCAGGGACACTTTATTGCTTTTTGAAGGCACATACATGATTCTCTCTCTTGTTGATAGCTAAATCCAAGGAAAATATTTAAGTAGACGAAATCTGGGATGTGTTTTGGATAGGTCTCCTATCCCAAATTGTGTGAGGTATAATTAGGACTTCCTATCGGGAAACCCTTTTGAATGTTGGCATGTCCAAGAATGTCAACATCTGTGGTGCTAGATTTAGGGGAGCCATATTTTTATCAGTAATAAATCCACCCACCCACATCATACCTCTTTTAGACAAGGCAAAAACATTCCTAGCACCTCTTTGACTCAATTACCTAAAGCAAGGGTATCTTCTTAGCTCGAACTTGAATAAATTTATGAATTTTATTATGAGGACATCTAGGAAATTTGACCTCTAACATGTCACTTTGTGAAGGATATTGTATTAATTCCCGGAGCACTTAATATTCCTTATTTTTTGAAAAAGAAAGAAACAAATCCTACTGAGATAGTAGTTTCTATAGTGGAATATTTTGTTTTCACTATCCTTGAAGAGTTAGTGGAGTCTGTAGATAACATAGAAAGACCAGAGGAACCTCCATATTATAATCAGGGTGATGGGGAGAATATTGTGCTCTTAGAAGACACTTTCCATTGGTTAGGAAGTCATGGAGAAGATTCCTCATATTCTAAGGAAGAGGAGGAGTATAGGGATGAGAACATGGCAGACCAAGGTTTGGATTGGATGAATCAAGGCACGGTTTCCCTTCTGGGTATTTTTACGTAAGATGCCAAGACACCACGAAAGTTTTCTCATGAAATATAACCTAGAAAAGGTGATCAATGTGGAAGAGAATTTGGATAACTTCTATCGACACCTACGAACGCTCAAGGTATGTTATGACGATGTTGCATGTATAACCTTTCCTCGTACATGAGATGGTAAAGCATTTGCTTGGTATATAGCCTTCCTATGAATTCAATTCAGAGTTGGAGGGGGTTTAAAAAGTTTTTCCCGGAAAAGTTTGTTTATGATAAAACCCTAGCCATGTTATTAAAAGAGTTAGGTAATATGAATATGGGAAAAAATAAAATTTTAAGGATTTTAATCATACGTTCAATCAGATATTCAACCAATTTACCCTAGATATGACATCTTATTCCTTCATCACAATTTTTTACTATACTTCTACCTTGCAAATGATCATTTCATAATTTGTAAAGAGAGTAGTGAAGGAAACTTTGGCACAAAATTTTGAAGAAGCCGTCGTTGTTGAAAAGGACTTGCATGGAACTAGAGCCATTGTTGATGATTAATCATCTAAAGACTTCAAGGAGACATGAAAAATGTCTTAGGCCTCTTCAAGTAAGGCTAAAGATAAGGAAGTTACTGATCTTGAAAGCTTGACTAACAACAACAACAACACCAGTAACTAGCTGACTAAGTCTTCAAAGAGATAAAATGTCATGATGAATGTTGAAACATGGGCATGGACCAATATTTTTCTTTTCATGAAGAAAATCACTCAGAAAAGACATGCCCACAGTGGAATCATATCATGAATGCGTTAGCTACACACATTATTGAGTCAATACTTTTAGATGAGCAAATTGAGAAAATGGAAGAAAAGGAAGAATCTGTTGTAGCTGAATAAATTATGGGGCTCAAACACGTGATAAATACTTCCAATTATGTGTTCACTGCTAAGAAGAAAAATGATGAAAAGCCACCACTGAATGAGGCCTTGGCTGAGAAGAAAAACAACCAATATAAGTTTAGAACTCAAGGGCTTGTTCATAAACAAGAGTTGATGAAGAAAATTTTAAGGAACATTTGCTAAGAAAAATCACACCATGCATCAACCAAGCTCAAAACAAGTGTGGATATGCTACTACAACAAATAACACTTCCACCAGAAGTAAACGCAATTCCACCATTGCGTAAATGGAAAAAACGTTACCCCTCTAGACACTTTGGCGGTTCCTACTATGCTATATTATAACATCATGGAAGATATGAAGAAAGCTCATGCAAATATTTCAATATTTGAGCTTACAAGGACAACAAACCAATGGGAACTGCTTTTCCAAACCCTTGCTTAGTCCTCATTAGGTGATATTGCTTCTTCTTCCTAGAAGGTGTTTGATAAGTATTCTGGTACCCTGGAATCAATTTTTAATGCTCTAACATTAGAACCTAATACTCTTTGCCCTTAGTTCCTACTGACTTTTGATATTTATAATTACAATGTTCACAAATGTTTAGTTGATTTTGGTGCATATGTAAACATAATGCCATTTTTGTTGAAGAGAAAATCAATTCCAAATGGGATAAGACTGATTCCAAGATTATTCGGTTGCATAGGTCCCTCTTCCGAGCTATTGATGAACTTAGAAACATTCTTATTTTCTTATCATCTGATCAAAGAGTTCACCAATGCATAATGTTAGTGATTGTGGACATCCCAAAAGCCTACGATGTATTGCTAAGTAGAGGTTGGTCAAGTAAATTATAGGGACCTTTTTCTATTGATTGGTCACATTTATGGCTTCCATACAAGGGAAAGAATAACCAAATCTAGGTGGAATTAGAGCCTTATATGAAACACACCATTAGACCTTTCGAAGGGAAAAATGAGCATCTTTCTTTCAGGTACTTAATTTTCGGTAAATGCTTTCTAGAAACTAACCTTGGGTTCTACCTTTCACAACCATCACCCATTCCACCAGATATATAACTCGAACTCCTTCCTTGTTCTCCAGCTGGTGTAAATGAATTATGTAATATAGATGTATATAATAGTAGTAATGCTTGTATTAGTAGGAATAGTAATACATGAAATAGCTTAGTAGCTTTCAAGTTTTGGACTCTTTATTTTTATTGTTCTAATATGCAGGATGGATTTGGAGACATTTGTGAACTCACAGACCTACATAACAAGACACATATAATTTCATGCCATATGGAGTTCAACTACACTAATAATGCTGTAGAGGATGAGGCACTCTACTTGGATTGAAGAAAGTTATAAACTTGAAGGTAGAGCATCTAGACTACTCATCAGGTACAAGACACTATACATCGTGTTTCTTCTGATCTAAAAAACTATCAGCAAGATATATGGCTTTTGATAAATCATTAAAGCTTTCAATATTATTTTTTTCCTAGAGTTAGAAATGCAACAACAGATACACTCGCAAATGTTGCTGATAGGATGTCACAATTGAACAATGGTTTCTATATTGAAATTTTATATAAAACCTATATACTAAAAAATGTTACTGATCTATGCGTTTTCAATGATGACCAACATATACTGCACTTGATGGCGAATGTTGATGTATTCAAAGATGCCACCATAGAGGAGGATGAGCATGAGCAAGATTTGTAGGAAGCATCCCAAGAACCAAAAGAAAACAATATGCCAAAATTTGTGGTGTCCTTGGAGAAATTATATGACCTATAAAACTAATTTAGAGGACCTACTAACAAAAAGACTCAAAGTTCGAAGCTTGCATCTGAACAATTCAACCCTAGAACACCACAAGATCTCAAATATGTGAACCTCAGTACCTGTTGTTCCTTTCAGGAATGGAAAGAATTTAGTCACCTTTTCAAGCAGTATCGAGACATGTTCTTATGGAAATAGGATGATTTGAACACTTATGACACTAATATCATCCAACATGTAATTCCTATAAAAGAAAGGGTGAAACTCTTCCAACAAAAACTATAGAAATTTCATCCAACACTGGAAACCCTCATCCAAAAAGAATTGAAAATGTTGTTGGATGCTTGGATCATTTTCAAAGGTAGAAATTCCACGTGAGTTTCCATCTTGGTCCCAGTTAGAAAGAAGTTTAGAGAAATACACTTATGTATTGATTTCTGGAAGCTTAACTAGACTTCTGGCGAATATAACTATCCAGTTCCATCCATGGCAAAGATACTCTAGATAATATCTAGATTTGAAATGTTTTCGATACTAGATGTATTTTCATGGTATAATCTAGTACTAGTGGCATAACCATACATGTTGAAGACTACATTTCGGACCAAATTGGGAATTTTCACTTTTACGAGAATTCCATTTGGATTGATTAATGCCAGTGCAACCTTTTAAAGAGCGATGAGCATCATCTTTCATGGTCTTACAGGTCGAAGCATTTTTGTTTATTTAGATGATGTTATTATGTTTTCAAAGAAAATATGTGATCATGCACATCATTTAAAGCATATATTTGAGCAGTGTCAGAAGTATGGGATTTATCTTAATCCCAAGAAGAGCATTTTTTGTGTGTCTAAAGGAATTATACTAGGGCACATCATAGTGAAGAGGAGTATCAATATTGACCTCAAAAGGGTCAACGCTAGCACACAGATCCCATTTTTGGTTAACAAGAAAGCCATGCCATCTTTCCTGGGAAAAATAATTTCTTCATAAAATTCATCTTTGATTATGTATAGATAGTCAAACCTATATAGGAGATGATCAAGAAAGATGTAGTATATGTTGCATAGTTGGAATTATTTGGATGGTTAATGGTTATGAGTTTGTTGGAATTAATCCCAACCAGATTAGCATGATGATTGGGTGTCTAGTAGGAATCATATGGTAGCTATAGACTTCTGGTAGAGAATAATCATAGTAGTAGGCTTATTGAAAAGCCATAAAATGATGATTGTGGTGAATTGGGGGTCCAAGTTATTTGCATCATATTTAAGGTTTGGATCCATCTTTTAGGTTGAAAATAGACTCAAAGACTTCATCGGACCATCTCCAGTAGAATGTGCTATGAATAAGATTTCCAACGGTATATGGAAATCCTAAAATGGCCATCAGAATCAAAAGTTTTTAATCGCTGAAGTAAGGAGTTTGAATTTCTTAAGAGGAGACCAAAAATCATAACCTTGGAGCAGAGGAATGATCAGAGAATCAAAGTAGACTATATCAGAGGTCAAATGAGATTGGAACCTCAAAGCATCGAGAGTTGAATTTTCGGGACCCGATATCACAAGGGATGAGAAGGAAACATATAAGAAGGATGGGGCAATTGAAACCTTGCAGCATAGGCCCATTGGGACATTGGTGGAAGGAATATCAGAGGTTAGAGTGTGAGCATATAGGAGGGCTGATCAAAACGTCGAAGAGAAGGGCATATTAGAACCTCAGAGCAGGCTACTTATCAAAACCTCGGAGTAGGTTATATCGGAGGATGAGGTCATCGATATATCAGAACCTCATAAGTCCCTCCAGATTGTAATTTCTTGGAAGCACTAAGGTTCATAAAGGAAAAGAAATATAAAGGAATTGGGTGCAAGTCCAGAGATCAAGGATACTCTTTCTCCCTCCTCCTAATAGACACATGGTCACATTTGATTGGTCCTTAAGAGCTGAAGTGCAAAATGACATCAGCATAATGTGGTAGTACAATGGACACGTGGCAGCTTGTTTTGGCATTTTTGATGGCCTAATAGGAAACATTAGGTTGACACATGTCACCACTTAGGAGGCACCACATGGAGAGATGATGAAATCATGACTTCATCTAAAAGGTCAACATATCGGAGGTTGAGGAGCTTGGAACTCCTATACAAATGGAATTTGAAAAGGTATGATAAAAAGGGCTTTGATATTAACTGGCACATGGTTGTGTAGAGACCAAAGGATCTAAGGGCTAAGCACTAAGGGGTTAAGGGTATCGAAACTATGTGATATCATAAGGTTCTTCTTATATGATTTATGATATGTTGTGGCTCTGATGTAACAATAAAGTGAATTAAAAGGATGAATGGGTCAGTAGCTAGAGATTAAATGGAAATCAGTGGAGTTAGTTTATGGAGTTAGTGCGATTTGTAGAAAGTTCTCAGACATGGAAATGAGGACAACCATCCACATAGAAGAACTAATGAGATGAATAAAACCATATCCTACTTCCCGTGCACATATTGTAGATTTAAGTAAGGAACAAAGTGGCCATTCATGAGTACTTTCAATCTTTGTGAAGCAATGAATAAGCATGGGAAGTCATGGTAGAGTGTGTAGGTTAAATGGGATTAAATTCTTAGTATGGAGGATTACATAGGGATTTAAGGAAGAACTCAGAAGCCTATTCCTTTGTTTAATTCCATGCCAAAATTCAACCATTAGACACAATAGTAGAAGGAGGAGCCATATAGAGGTACACTCAGGCAGTGTGGAAATAGGCTGCAGAGACAACATTGTGTAGTGTGTAGTAGAGGATAAAAACCATCAATTTCCATTTAGGGAGGTGGGGTGTAGAATGTACTATTTATGAGCTGAGTAGTGTGCACAGAAAGAGTGCATTGTGAAACTAGTGCAAGAGGAGAACTCAAAGGAGTGTAGCAAAGAGCATATGTGAGAGAAGGCAAAAGGTTGAGGACATGTGGTTCTATGTAGAGGACAGAGTGATGTTGTATGAGACTAAGGGATTTTGTGGAACTGTACAGGATTGAAAGCATAAGTTGTTGCTGCAACCAACCAGATTATTAATTTATGTATTTGTATGTGCATTTGTTTTTAGTTTAAAAATTGTATGAAAAGTAGAAAAGTTGCAAGAGCAAGTTGTAGGCTACATTTAGAAGAGGTTGGTGCCTCTTGGAAAGTACATGATTGCTAACCTAAGGGGTTTAGTTCCTCCTATGAGCTGGTGCTCATAAACAAACTGATTTAATTGACTAGGTGCTTAATTTACATCATAAATAACAACAAATTGGTGGTTTTTTCCTTTTGGGTTTCCACATGAAAAGACCAGTGTCAATATTTTTGTGCTTCTCATGTGATAGATTATATGAACATATAAATTATTAATATTGTTTCTCACTTTCTTTATAAATGAATACTCTCATAAGTAACAAACAATAGTGGAAATAACTAAAATAATATTCAATAAAATTTTTTAATAATCTCACTATTACTGATTCACCCCCTCCCCGCCCCCCACCCCCGAGTAATTCCTTATTCCAACAATTGGTATTAAATCCACATTCCTTCAGTAACAGTCTAACCATTGGAAGGTAGATCTATAAGGAATTATGTCTAGGCAAGAGAGTCAAGAAGCTTACTCAAGCAGAATACCAGTCTTTGATGGGACAAACTATGCCTTTTGGAAAGTAACGATGGAAACATATCTTATGTCCTTAGGAGTAGATGTTTGGACTTCAACGATAGTAGAATAAAATGTCCCTAATATTCCTCCCATGGAGGTAGATGGTAATTGTTTTTATGGAAATAATGCTAAATCAAATAATTTCATTCTCTTTGGTCATAGCCAATCAAAACTTGTAAAGATTTTCCATTGTAAGTTTGCTAAGGATGTGTGGGTAAATCTTAGTCAAAGTCATGAAGGAGATGAAAAAGTTAGGCGCGCAGAACTTCAAACCTTTAGAATGAGATTTGAGAGCTTCAGATGAGTGAAGATGAAAACATAGAAGAATACATCGTCAGATTTGATGAAGTAACCAATATGATTAGAGGACATGGTGAAGAGGTCAAGGAAGAGATGACTGTTCAGAAAATATTTAGAAATTTTCCCATGAGATTTAATGTCAAAGTCTTAGTTATTAAAGAAATGGATCTCAAGATGAACTAGCTACTTCGTACTCTCACAACCTATAAGATGAGAGTAGGAAGAGAGAAGTCTGAACCTAAGGAAGTAGCATTCAAATTATCCAAAAAGACCAAGGAGCACAAAGATCATCAAGACGACTCAAACTGTGAATGTGATTAGGAGTTGGCATAATTATCTAGGAAATTGAAGTGTGGATCAGTAAAATATAAAGGGAAGTTTCCCTTTAAATGTTTTGACTGTGGAAGAGTTGGACGATTTTTGTCCAAATTTCCTTGCAAAGAAAGGGATGAAAAGGAAGATGATTAGAAACTTAGAAACAAATCTCAAAAACATCAAAAGAGAAAGTTCTATAAGAAAAAGGGGTTCTAGTCCAAAGAGGATAGCTCAACACCAGAGCCAGACACTGAAAAATCTTTAGAGGATGATTTAGGTAAGTACTTACTTATGGATTTTTGAACAGACTCCAAGGAACAAAGTATTATTGACTCTGAAGAGGAAGAAGAAGAAGAAGGAGTAGTGGACCATGAAGGGGAACTCACCAGTACTCTTGACGAGTTAAAGAAAGCACGTAAAAATAATAATCAGTTGAAGGAACAACTATAGCATGCTGAAGGAACAACTATAGCATGCTGAAGGAACAACTATAGCTCTGATAATGAGCATTTAATTTATCAAAAAGAAAAACTTAAAGAAGTTATTAAGAAAAAAAATAGTTTAGTCCTTCTACTAGAAGAATAACAAGGAACATGTAAGAAAATAGAAGAAGAGAACAAGCAATTAAAACAGGGGCTGCTCAAGATAAGGAAAGAAACGATCCCAAAAGAATGTAAAGATGGAATTTTTTCCTTGAGATTTAGACTAGAAGAAGATAAATTCAAGGAAGAAATTATTTAAGATTTGATCCATGAATGAGAAGAGAACTGTCAGAGTCTTGAGGCAGAGGTTGTCTCTCGAAGAATGGATCTTGAGGGAACAAAGACCAAGAAAGGTTTAAATGAAAAATTTGCAAAAGGCACAAGGAAACTAGATCATAATGTAAATAGTCAAAGGCCCTCAGGAATCAAAACACATCTAGGATACTCAAAGACATAGGAATCCTCTATGGAGAAGATAAACTTCAGGTTTGTAGGATTTAGAGAAATATGGATCTATGAAAAGAAGAATCAAGAAAGAATCAATGAAGAAAAAATAGCAACAAGGAACATAGGACATCATCAATGGAGAACAAATCAATAAGCCAGACAACCAAGGTACCTTCATGTGCAAACTAATAATACTTCCAACAATACGCATGCCTATTTATTTTATGGTGATTGTTATAAGTGTCATATCTTTGGATGAAAAGTTGTTGATTGTATAAGGATAAAAGTTGAAAGAGATGAAAATCCTATATATAATAAGTATCATAATTTTAGATTTCAAAACTCCCCTCTGAGAGATCGAAATGTCTTCTCTCCCCTATTAAACGAAGTAGAATGCTTCAAATGTAATAATTTTGGACAAAAAGCAAGTAAGTGCAAAAGTAGGTTTGAATACCTATCTAAGTTCCAAAATATTAGACAGTCAACTATCTAAAAGGATAAGGGGAGTTGGAAATGGAAGACTAAAAATAAGATGTAGTGTGGACTCGCTCTATCATCCCATAATCAAGAGAACATATGATATGTGGATAATGGTTGTTCCAAGCATATGACTAGGGATAAAAGAAATTTTTTGTTGCTAAAATAATAGGATGGAGGAAACAATGTCTCCTTCAGAAATAATGTTCTATCAAGAATTAAGGGTAAAGTCATAGTCAGTCTTGATCAAAACACAAAGACCCAAAATGTGTTTTATGTGGAAGGTATCAACGAAAAATTTCTTAGTGTGAGCGAGATGTGTCATAATTGCTATGATGTGACCTTTTGATCCAAGGACTATGATATCTGCAATATGCAGGATGGAAAGCTAGTAGGAAAAGAAATCAAAACTTGCAATAATGTATATGTGTTTGATGACTCCAAAGTATGTTGTTATTTAAGCAAGAAAAAAGAAGCATGATTATGGCACAATAGACTTGGCCATATGGATTTTGAAATTTTGATAAGAGTTAGCAAACTTGGAGTTGTGAGAGATTTCCCAAGATTGTTAAGACAAGGGAACTCAATTTGCACATCATGTCAATTTGGTAAGCAGATCAAGACCCACTTCAAGTCAAAAGAGTTCTCTTCGTCTAGACCACTCGAGATAATTCACATAGATATTTGTAGCCCAACCAGAGAAAAATGCCTAAGAGGATAAAGGTACTTTATGTTGCTCATTGATGATTTTACTATAGCAACATGGATTGTGTTGTTAAGAGAAAAATTAGAAGCATTTAAACATTTCAGAAAATTCAAAGCTGAAGTTGAAAATGAGAAAGATCAAAAGGTCAAATGTTTAATATCAGACAGAGGAGGAGAATAAAATTCAAAAGAGATTGAATAATTCTATGAAGAGCATGACATCGAGAGGCAATATTCAATTGCTAGAGCTCCACAACAAAATGGAGTAGTGGAGAGAAATAACAGAACAATCCAGGAAATGACTAGAGAAATATTGGATGAAGTAGATGTGTCTCACATATTTTTGGGAGAAGAACCACATGCATCAGTGTATCTATCAAACATAACTCAACTCAGGCCTAATAGTAATAAAACTCCTTATGTGTTGTGGAAGGGAAGACCTACATCAAGTTAACATCTCAAGGTGTTTGGGAGCAAGTGCTTTATCAAAAAGAATGATAAGGATCCTGGAAAATTTTAATCTCACGCTGACGAGGGAATATTACTGGTGTAATCTTCTCGAAGTAAAGGATATAAGTGTTACAACAACTGAACAAAGAAGATTTAGGATTGCATTGATGTGATAGTAGATGAAATAGCTTCACAACCTGAGTCCTCTGAAAGAAACATGAACTCAAATGAATAAGTAAATCTAGATATAAGGTCCTCATATCAAGAAGAAATAAATTTATATAGTGAAGGTGAGGAAACAAGCACATCTCCAATGCCAAAAACACCTTCCAAGTATCTACAAAAAGAATATCTTGAGAATGAAATACTTCGAGATTAAAGAAATGGTGTTCAGACTGGGAGAAAGCTAGTTGGAAGTTTAAGATGTACAAATCTAGCTTTTCTATCACATATTTAACCCAAGAATCTCAGCCAAGCCAGTGAGGACGATTTCTGGGTGAAAGCTATGAATGAAGAGGTTGACAAAATTGAAAATAATGACACTTGGAAGCTTGTTCCAAGACCTAAAGAGAATAATGTTATTGGAACCAAATGGGTTTTCAAAAACAAGTTGAATAAGTAGGTTAAAGTAATTAGGAACAAGGTTCTATTGGTTTGCAAAGGGAATGCCCAAATAGAGGGGTTAAATTTCAAGGAAACCTTTGCACTAGTAGCAAGACTCGAAGCTCTCAAAATTTTTCTTACCCTTTCCAGTCATAAAAATTTCAAAGTATATAAGATGTATGTGAAGTCTACATTTCTCAATGGAGATCTAGAAGAATAATTTTACACTGAGCAACAAAAGGATTTATGCTCACCACACATGAAGTATTTGTATGAAAACTAAAAAGGGCCCTATATGGATTCAAACTGGCTCATAGAACTTGGTACAAAAGGTTGGATAGATACCTTTAGCAACAAGGATTTAAGAAAGGTACTGCGGAAAATAATTTATACAAAAAATATGAAGGTGACTCTATACTAATTATAGTAGTATATGTGGATGACATAATATTTAGCAACAACATGGAACAATTGGGGCATCAATTCACAAAATGTATGTAAATAGAGTTTGAATTGTACATGATCTAAGAGTTTTCTTTCTTCCTGGGATTGAAAATCTCTTACTCTCCAAAACGAGTGTTTACCTCCCAATCCAAATATCTCAAAGAAACTCTACATAAGTCTGGGCTAGAATAGTGCAAGCCAATGAACACACCTATGCTTACAGGCTACAAATTGTGCAAAGAAGATGAGACACCACTGGTAAATCAGTTTGAATATAGATCCATGATAGGAAGCTTGTTGTAACTTACAACTTTGAGGCCAAACATCATGCAAGTTATGGGTCTTGTGGCTAAAATCCAGGACTTCCGTCATGAAATTCATGTTGTTGCTGTCAAAAGGATTTTCAAATATCTTCAAGGAATAGCATAATATGGACTATGGTATGACAAGGGCAAAGAACTTAAGTTGAAGACCTACACTGATGTTGATTGGGTTGGCAGTCTTGATGATAGGGGGAGACCTTAGGTGAAAATTTCTTCTTGGGGAAAGGTTTGGTGTCATGGGTTAACAAGAAAAAAGCCTCCATTTCTTTATCAACTACTGAAGCATAGTATATTGTTGTTGCTACCTATTGCACAAAAATTCCATAGATGAAGCAAACTTTAAAATATATTCAGATAGAGTTGACTAATCCTATTCTACTTATGTGCGATAATACAAGTGTCATCGATATCTCTAAAATCCTGTCATGCATTCAAAGAGAAAGCATATTCATATCAAGTTCCATTTATTAAGGGAACAGGTTTCTTCAAATGTTTTCAAACTTGAATACATGGCTACTAAATACCAAATTGCAGATATATTTACGAAGCCACTGGAAAGAGAACCCTTTGAATATCTCAAGCAACATATAGGATTTGTGACTCCTCCTCCCAAATGACTCCAATTTTGTGGGTGTTGGAAGCTACTCAACATGTGGGATTAATGGAGGAGTAGGCTTCAGTGGTTTAGGTGGAGTATTCAAGAATTATTCTTTTCCATTGATGCCAAAGGGGGAGAACATTTTTGGGGCATTAGAGAAAACATTTCCTAGTTTCAGGGGGAGCAATGAAGAAGACCACGCTTATCTTCAGGGGGCACTTATGGCGTGTACATCAATACCAAAGAGGAGATTGTTGGACATTTGGCACTATTTGGATGGTTACTAGTTGTGAGTGCGTTGGAATTTATTTCAGCTAGATTAGCACGATGATTGGAATTACAGGAGGAATCCTATGGTAGTTGTAGAATTCTGGTAGAGAATCATCATAATAGAAGGCTTATTGAAAAGCCATAAAATTATGACTATGGTGAATTAGGGGTCTAGGTTCTTGGCATCATATTTCAGGTTTGTAACCATCTCTCAAGTTGTAAACGGGCTCAAATACTACATCAGACTATCTTCAACAGAAAGTGTTATGAATAAGATTTCAAACGGTATAGGGAAATCCAAAAATTGCCATCGGAATCAAAAGTTATTGATCACTGAAGTAGGGAGCTTGAAGTCCTTAAGAGGAGACCAAAGATTAGAATCTCAGAGTAGAGGACTAATTGAAGCATTGGAGCAAGCTACATCTGAGATCGGAGCACATTGGAACCCCATAGCATCGGGATCCAAATTCTCATACCTGATATCGAAAGGGATGAGTAGGAAACATATTAGAAGGATGGGCCCATCAAAACATCAAAGGAAGGAATATTGTAGGTTGGATTTTGAGCATATAAGAGGACTGATCAAAACCTTAGATCAAAGGTCATATCAAAACCTCAGAGTAGGGGGCTTATCAAAATTACAGAGTAGGCTATATCAAAGGACAAGGTCATCGACAAGGAAAATTTTAGGGGCTAATATTAATACGAAGGCTATGTTTCTATACTTCCTCCAAAAAAAGATTTGTTAATTCCTATATTTTCTAAAAATATTTCACCCAAGTTAAATTATAAGATAAAATTATTTTACCTTAAAACTCGCCAAGATCTTATATAGACTAATATAATGTAATAGAAATTCTTGATATTTTTACAAAAATATCATCAAAGATTTTATAATTTATCTATTAGAGACTAGTAAATTCACCAACATTTCAAAAATTTAAGATACACTTCCATCCTTAAAATTTTCCCTGGTCATCAAAATATCAGAACCTTGAAGTCCCTACAGAGTGGAACTTTTTGAAAGCATCGAGGTTCGCAAAGGAAAAGAAATACAAAGGAATTCGGTATATGACCAGGGACAAAGGAGACTCTTTCTCTCTCCTCCTAATAGGCACATGATTGCAGCCAATTGGTCCTTAAGGACTAAGGTGAAAAATGACGTCAGCATACGTGGAAGTACAATTGACATGTGGCAACTTGTTTTGGCATTTTCGGTTGCGTAATGGGGAAACTTTGGGTGATTCATGTAACCACTCATAAGGCACCACATGGAGAGATGATGAAAGAATGATGCCAACTCAAAGGTTAGTATATTGGAGGTTGAGGACCTCGTAACTCGTATGCAAATGGAATTTGAAAATGTTATGATACAAGTGACTCCAACATTAACTAGAACATGGTTGTGTGGAGACCAAAGGAACTAAGGGCTAAGTAGAAAGCGGCTAAAGGTATCAGAACTATGTCATATCGTAACATTCCTCTTGTATGAGTTATGATATTTTGTGGCTCCAATTTAATGGTACAATGAATTAAAAGGATGAATGGGTCAACAACTAGAGATTAAATGCAAATCAGTGAAGTTGGCTTATGGAGTTAGTGCAATATGCAGAAAGCACTGAGACATGGCAATGTGGACAACCATCCATATAGAAGAATTGGTGAGATGAAGAAAGCCAACTCCTTCTTCCCATGCACATCTTGTACATTTAAGTAAGGAACAAAGTTACCATTCTTGAGTACTTTCAAGCTTGTGAAGAAATGAATAAGCATGGGAAGTCACAGTAGAGTGTGCAAGCTGATTGAGATTAAATTATCAGTATGGAGGATTACACAGGGAGTCAGTGAAGAACTCATAATCCCATTCTTATGTTTAATTTCATGAAATAATTCAACCATAAGATGCAACGATAGCAGGAGGAGCCATACGTAGGTACACTCAGGCATTGTGGAAATAGGCAGTAGAGACAACATTGTGCAATATGTAGCAGAGGATCAAAACCATCAATTTCCATTGAGAAAGGTGGGTTGTAGAATGTATTATTGAAGAGATGAGAAATGTCTACAGAGAGAGTGCATTGTGAAATGAGCACAAAAGAAGAACTGAAAGACTGTCGTAGAGAGCCTGTGTGTGAGAAGGAATAAAGTTGAGGATATGCAATTCTGAGAAGAGGATATAGTGTTGCTAGATGAGACCAAGGGAGTCTGTGGGACTGTAGAGGACCAAAACAAGAAGTTGTTTTTGTAACCAATCAAATTGGTATTTTTCTGTATTTGTATGTGCCTCTATTTTAAGTTTGAAAATTGTATGAACAACAAAACAGTCGCAAGAGCAGGCTGTATCCTGTATTTAGAAGAGGATGGTGCCTCTTGGAAAGTAGGTGCTTTCTAATTTAAGGAGGTCGGTGACTCCTGTGAGTGGGTACTCAAAAAAAAACTTATATAATTAATTAGGTGCTTAAATTACATCATAAACAACAATAAATTGGTTGTTTTTTCCCTCTGGGGTTCCACATGAAAACAATAGTGTCAATATCTGTGTGTTTCTCATGTGATAGAATATATGAACATATGAATGGTTAAGATTGTTTCTCACTTTCTTTATGAATGAAGGCTCTTATAAGTAACAAACAATAGAGGAAAGAACTAAAATCATATTCAGTAAAAAGATTTAGGAATATCACTATTACTGATTCACCCCCCCCCCTTCCCCAAGTAATTCCATATTCGAAGAGTATATAGATGGGATAAGCAAGAGAAAGACACTTTTGCTAAGATAAAACAAGCTATAGCTAATGCACCCACAATATTCAATCTATACTATGGAAAATATTTCATGCTCTACACATTTTCTTTGGATTTATCAATTGTCATTATATTAACTCAAAAGAGTAGTGAAGGAAACAAGCGACCTATTTCTTTTATGAGTGCTAGGATACAAGGCCAAAAATTAAATTACCCTTCCATGGACAAATAAATGTATGCAATATACAAGGCAGTGAAGTATTTTAGGCCCTATTTACTTAAAGCACATACAATTGTATTTATGCCTCACTTGATAGTGATAACCTTGCTCGTTCAACAAGAGTTGGGTGAGAAAAAGTCTAACTAGATGACCTGTATTCAAGAATATGATTAGGGATCCAAACCAATTCATAATATAAAGGGTCATGTCCTAAGTAGACTAGCAGTAGAAGTAAAGGACGCTCCTGAATAAGATATTTCTGGATGGGAGCAGGAAATATAAATGTACAATATTGATCACATTCATCATTCCATGTCCACAATGCCTTGGTACATAGATCTACAATATTTTTTGGAACATGGCATCTTTCCCTCACACTTATCAAACAAATAGAAAAGGAAAATTCATTTATCATATGAATAGGTCCATGGAGTGCAATTTTAGAAGCACCACAATGGAGTTCTGTTAAGGTTCCTTGAGCCTTGATATATGGGGAAGGTCCTTAAGGACATACACGATGGACTGGTAGGTGGCCACTTTGCAGAAAAAACTACAGCACAAAAACTTATGAGTACTAGTTATTAGTGTTCCACTCTTTTCCTAGATGTGTATATTTATGTCCGCAAGTTCCAAGCTTGTCAAAAATGTGACAGTCGTGATCAAAGGTCAGCTGTCTCATTTCTCCTAGTAGTAGTCAAAAAACCATTCCAATAGTGGGCCCTTGATGTTATTGAAGATATTTTTCCACACTCATCGAAGAAGCACTGGTATATCCTCACAACTATAAATTACCTTACATGGATGTGATAGGAAGTTCCTCTCAAACAAGTAAATGATGAGGAGGTCATTCACTTTTTGCAATAGAACATCATAACCAGGTTTTTCATTTCTATGTCACTTGTCTTTAATAATGCAACACAATTTTCATCATTAAGACTTTATGAATTTACATTAGAGAATGGGATTGTTTCAAAACATGCATCTTATTATTATCCCAAAGGAAATGGTCTGTTAGGATCAACAAATAAAAATATTATTCGCATAGTTAAAAAGGCCATTTTCTCTAAACATAATAACTAACATACTACTTTGACTAATGTACTTTGGCCAGACCATGCAACTCCAAAGCCCTCCATGAAAACCTCACCATTATTTCTAGTTTATGATAAATAAGTTATCTTTCCCCCAAACTTGTATATTCCAACCTTGTAGCTCTCCCAAGGGTCACAAGGAAAACTTTGCAGTGTTTCATAGCAGGATAGACACTTTAATAAAACGTGAGGAAGAGGGGCTCAAATTCAAAGAGTGATTATCAATGCATAAAATCCATATAAAGGATTGATTTGATAGAAGATCTATAGGGATGGATAGCTTTGATGTGGGTTACCTAGTTCTAAAATGGGATAAACCCCATGAGGACAAAGGTAAACACACTAAGTTTTAGCCATTGTGGATTGGACCATTCACAATCGAAGAGAGGCTTAGACAAAATTCCTTCATGCTGAAATATTTGGATGAGAGGATTAACCCCATTCTCATAAATGACCAAGATCTTAAGAATTGTTTTTACTAGCACCTACAAGCTGCACTTCTGGTACATATTGTTTTTCATTTATTTTTCTTTTGTCTGAGTCAGTTGTGTGTCTTTTATGCAATCATGTCATGTTGTGTCATATTGTTGGTCATCATATAGAAATAAGGAATGTGTGTAAAGTGCATGACACAAAGAATTTATAGTGCAATAAAAGAGAAGTGTGGCAACTACAACACTTTCTTTTATGTTTATTCTCCTTCTTTGTTTAAGAAAATTCAATAGTTTGAGGTAAGACCAGATGGAAAATATGATTCGTCTAATATGAGAACCTTGAGGAAACCTATTAGATGCAAGGTTATGCTAACACTTAAACTTATCAACTTGGTATATGTCTGCTTGTGCATTAATGCTTTTCCAATCTAGTAGAGAAGAGATAAGGGGAAAATCAAAAGAAAGCAAATTCAAATCAAAGGTATTAAAATACTTATCTAAGGGGGAAACTTCATCTGCTCCTCATAAGTTGTGATCCCTCTTCCGCGCATTGAAAATAATAAGTTCCAATGCACATTTCTATTAAATAAATAAATAAAGCATGAAAGAAGAGAGGCTTCTTATGTAGGAAGGTGAAGTAAGAAAATTCACCTAGGTACTATCCAGGCTCGCTCGAAGTGAAGCATGTTTGTGCTCTTGAAGTAACATTGTCGGATAGTAGAGCAACACTAGAGATGAAAACACGATACTCTGAATATTATAAACTCGTCGTGCACATTACCCTTTCTCGAATTGATTCGATTTTGATATGGTATATCTTTGTGTGAGTTCAACCAAGTAGACAAAAAATAAGGTGCCAAGTATAAAACTGGGTCAAAAGGGGGAGCTTGGGGCAATAAATACTTCTTGAAGGTATGACCCTTAACTAGAATCTATTCCCAGACAGAGAAGCTGAAGTTCGCCCAGTGTATCACAAAGTGTTGTCATTGCTACAACCCCTCTAAAATTTCACTACATTTGAATTTTGGAGCCTACTTCGTTGTCATATGAAGTATCTCTTTGGTTGTAAAGTGTCGTTTTATGTTGTTTGATATGTTTCAAGTGGTTTTAAATGCTCTCAAGTTTTGTCGCATTGATTAGAATATCCTTATATGCATTTCATGGTCATAACACCTATATTTTCATAGAATGACACTTTCAGGTCACAGTTGCACACACTTCATTGCTTGTACTTGGGGAATCTCCATAAAGTGGTGTTTTGATGTATATTCATTATTGACCAAGTTTGTCTAAGTTTTATTGATGATTTAGTATGTGTTACACATGGTTTTGCATCTAGAACTCATCTCGTTGACCCCTTCACCAATCACCTAGACTTAGACAAATTTTGGTTGCAAAATAAGCCCAATAAGACCAAAAGAGCTTGAGCACACTCCAAAGACTTGATGGGATAACATTCATTGTTCAAAAGTGTGCTCTGCACCCTCTTGGAGAGTTCGGAGCACTCCAAAAGCATTAAACCCTTTCACCATTCTGAACTACACCCTTAAAGTGACTAAGTGTTCCTTTGACTTGACAAAGTGTACCCTCCTTGAGTGCATTAGTGCATCTCGAAGACCCAAAGCTCAATTGTTCAGCCCACCCATATGTGCCATGCACCCTCCTGAGCTAATGGATCACACCAACACAACCTGAAGGCATGAATCCACAACCTTCAACCTTCAAGAGTGTGTCCTATGCCCTTCTTTAGGCCTATTGGGTGCATGAGTGAACCATCAAGGCACAAAGACTTAGCCTTCAGCCTTCCGCAGTCTACCATGTTTTCTCCCTCTCTCCCTTGAGCACATAGCGCACTTCGAAAGCATGAATCCTTCTCCTTCGCCCTTCAGACTTGTGACATGTGCCCTTCCTTGACATTTTTCTTCTTTTGGGTGCATGAGCACATGTCGAAGCCTAGAAACTCCTCCTCTCAAGTCCTTCAGCCTTGCAGAATGTGCCCTTGCACCTTGAAGCTTCTTTGACTATTTTAAGCACATCGAAAGGGAATAAACATGAAAATATGCATACAACACTGGAGAGTAGGATATTTTTAAACTGATAGTTTCTCATCATGAGTGATTGCACAAACAAGTATTACAAGTTCCTCATGGCAAGCACAAAATAGGAAGATTGGGCAAAGAGGATAAACAAAGGAAGCATGAAAAGAACCAAGAACACACCTGAAACTTGATGATCAAAGCACCCTAAAGAATCCAAGATTGAAGACCTTTTGGACAGTGGGAATGCTATAATCAAAAGATGAGACAAGAACTGATATAGTGGCAGCTATGTCACCACTAAAGTAGATCCTTGTCATAAGTCACTGTCAGTCCTAG
Source organism: Pinus taeda (assembly GCA_000404065.3). Classification (NCBI taxonomy): domain Eukaryota; kingdom Viridiplantae; phylum Streptophyta; class Pinopsida; order Pinales; family Pinaceae; genus Pinus; species Pinus taeda. The sequence continues at coordinate 74,403 of APFE031084193.1, forward strand.
TCATCCAAGATAGTGGCATGTCTAGTTTCATCATATGAAGATGTGAAAGTCAAGATATAATATTGTAATCATTGTAAAAGGAGAAATAAGTAGAAGTCTAAGAGCCATGTGTGACCTCAAAATTTGTGGAAGTCTAAAGGACATGTAATACCGAAAGTCATAAGTAATTCCAAAAGTCATTTGGAACTTCAAAGGTTGTGGAAGTCCAAAGGTTACTAAAAATTAGATAGTCAAGAGTCATGACAATATGAAAGGTTATTCATCAAGTTATAAATAGATCCTCATTACTCATGTAAAGGAATTTTAACCATATATTCTCCCATAATGCAAAAGAGAGATAAGTTATTACTTTTGGGGATCAAGTAATGGCTCTAACGCTCCATTATTGAAGCAAGAGATGTTCGTTGTGCTCATGCATCTTGGTAAGTTCACTTAATATTTAAAGCCTTATCAAAAACATGTTTTCATACATGGATTATGACTGTTTGTAAGACTATTGTGTTCATGTTTTCTCTCACCAGTACTAAGGTACTTGAACTATTTTGGATATTTTAGTGCTTATCCTATTGAGAAGGTGTTGTAATGGTTATACCGATTGTCGCATATTTGTGGACTACTATATTGGATGTTAGGCAAAACATTCTTGTTTATGTGTGTCTTTGTTAGGGTGGTACTATTACCTCTCTCTTAGAGGCTCACTTTTTTCCCCCCTTTGTAGTAGAAGAACCTAAACACATGCCAGCACACTTTCTTGCTTTTTGAAGGAACATATGTAATTCTCTCTCTCACTAATAGCTAAAGCCAAGGAAAATATTTAATTCGATGATATTTGGGTGATATTCTGGATGGGCCTGCTATCCCAAACAATGTGAGATCCAATTGGAATTTCATATCGAGGAGACCCCTTTGAATGTTGCCAGGCCAAGCACTGTCAACACCCTCCTTCTTACCTCATCTATGAAATCCTAAAACTCAACCTTCAAACAATATCACACTTGTGCATACACATTTCTCATAGTGATTATTTCACAAATTTCTTTATTATCTAGAACTACCATTATCCAAAATTGATGCTTCATATTTTTTACCACAAAAGAAGTTAGAAAGGGACAAGAAGTTACAAAGACCTCCTGAGGCATTCCTAGCTTGCTGAAAAATTCCTTCACTTTCTTTCCATAAAGCTCCAGTTTATTTACGAACCTTTTGTTCCTCCACTTTCGTCTCTTGCAAATAAATAATCTAGGGTGAATATTTTTTTAACACATATTTTACAACCAAGGACTTAGTAGGGCTCCCCAAACCCATAATATTCCAATATATTATAATCATTTTGGAATTGGGGTTTGAGATAACCCACCATCCTTTCCACTTTTTCTTTTAGTCCCTTTTTTTTAAATCTCTATTATTATAGGATGATTTTCCAATTTCTTATTTTGTTTTTCTTCCTTCTCCCTTAGGCTTTGTTGTTTCTTCCTTCCTCTCTTTCGATAGCTTTCAATATTGTGTCTACTTCCTTTATTTTCCCATACAATATTTTGAGCCATATGCCTTGCGAGAACCATGAATATCACTTTCACCATGCTCAAGGGGCTTTGATGCTGAAGAGGAGTTCTTATATTTGGCGATGTATCCTTGCCATGAGAGGGTGCCAAAACTATAGTGTCATTCTTTGGAGGAGCATTTTCCTTCATTTCTCCCTCCATTTATTCTTCTTCATCCACACATTGTCCTTGGTCTTCCCATTGACCTATCTCATTATCAACTAATTATTTTGCATCACCCAACATGTTAAAGGGATTAGATGATTGTGTTTCCATAGTATTTTCTTTGCTCATCTCAAATTTAGGTCCTCCTACAAATCCTTTGTTACACTTATTTCATCGAGTCTACAATTGTTCTTTGACTTGTGGAGGTTGCTTAGAATCATTGGCCAGAGGGTTCTTTGAGCAGTCACAATAAAAATGGCCGTATTCATGGCAATGTATACACTTTAAGGGTATTTTTTTGTAATCTAGAATCTATATGTGCTTCCACTCTCCCATGGTTAAATTAACTTATGCAGGAAGCCCTTTCTCTAGGTCTACATCCACACAAATCATTGCACAGGAAATTTGTGACCCCCTCATCTCAATTTTATCAATATATTTCCCAACCCCATTACTAATTTCTCTAAGGCAGTCATCGCTCCAACATGACAACGAGAGATGAGGAAGCTTCATCCAAAATGGTATAGCTTTGAAAAGACTACATGTATTTATAAGTAACATTATTTGATTAATATATATGTGATCAGTAAATTTAAATGAAAGTATGCCATGTTTCAAATGTAAGGTAGAAATAATTTTTTTTTTAGCCAGACCCAAAAAGATTTATACAACTAACAAAAAATTACAAGGATAAGTTAATTGTGTAATCGATATGAATTTTTTAAACTCGTTTGGTGATAGAAAATAATGAAAAAGTCACAAGTAAACGTTAATTTTGTAATGGATATTAATTGTTGAAAACATATATATCTATATATCTAGAGAGAGAAAGGATAAGTTAATTGTGTAATCGATATGAATTTTTTAAACTCGTTTGGTGATACAAAATAATGAAAAAGTCACAAGTAAACGTTAACTTTGTAATGGATATTAATTGTTGAGAGAGAGAGAGAGAACTTGGCAAGCTAGATTTTTAATGATCTTTGGGCTTTTATTTTTAATGCTAGAGATACAAAGGACACAACAAGAGGGAAAGAGTAGAAAATAATTCAATAAAGCAGAGTATAATCACTCAGAGACACACAGGAATGGAGAACCATAAACGAAAATATATTTATTACACACAGGAAGTCCTTGGCTTGGCTTGGATTCCTTAGGAAGAGGAAAATACAAATTTATAGAACAAGAACAAACATATAGAATTACGCATGTGAAATTCATGTGTGGTAAGTTGTCATCGATGGTGTGGGTGGCGGTTGATGCTGTATAGTGTTGTCGGTAGTCGGCACCGACGTCTCCAATGTGGCTTCATTTTTAACATTCTCCCAGTTAAGCCAAATGACAAATCATTAATCAAGTGACACAGAGTACTACCAAACCTCTACATCGGTCACGTTTGTTTCTTTGTAAAAAAGACATATGCTTCAATATATATATATATATTATATATATATATATATATATATATATATATATATATATATATAGTATATATATATATATATATATATATCGAGATTGAGATTGAGAGAGAGAGAGAGAGAGAGAGAGAGAGAAGAACTTTCCCTAGTCGAGCTAGAGTTGTAATGATCTTTGGGCTTTCATTTTTAATGTTAGAGGTACAGAACACACAACAAATTCAAGAGGGAAAGAGTAGAAAATAATTCAATAAATCAGAGCATAATCACTCATAGACACACAAGGATGGAGAAACATAAAAAAAAAATATTTCTATTACACACAAGAAAGCCTTGGCTTGGCTTGGATTCCTCAGGCAGAGGAAAATACAAATTTATGGAACAAGAAGAAACATATAGAATTATGCATGTGAAATTCATGTGTGGTAAGTTGTCATCGGTGGCATGGGTGGCAGTCGACGCCGGATGGTGTTGTCAGCAATTGGCACCGATGTATTTAATGTGGCTTCATGTTTAACATTCTCCCACTTGAAGCCAAATGAAGAATCATGAATCAAGTGACACAGGGTCCTACCAAACCTCTATATAGCTCATGTTTGTTTCTTTGTAGAACCTTAGTGAGCATAGCAATAGGGTTCCTATCTATATGGATCTTTTGCAGGGATAAATGTTAGGCTTCCTCCAACACATGCCAGATCCAATGGAACCTTATGTCAGTGTGCTTCATTTTTTAGTGAAATGTTGGGGTATTCACCAAGTGAATGACCCTCTGATTACCATAATATAGAACATATTTGTCCTACTTTACTCCTATCTTTCCTAGGAATCGTTGCATCCACAACATGTTATTACAAGACTCTATTGCAACTATCTACTCTGCCTCTGTTGTAGAGAGAGCTACTATTCTTTGTATCCTTAATGCTTAAGATATTGTTGCTCCTGTAAATGTATACAAATAACCTGTAGTGGAATTTCTGGTGTCCATATCTCCAGCCATATCTACATCCTTAAATCCTTCAAGCACAGTCTCATTATGACAAAAACATAAGCAATAATGACTAGTACCCTTAAGATACCTCAAAATCCATTTTACTAATTACCAATGTTGTTTTCCTGGATTGGCAAGGAACCTGCTCACTACTGCCACTGAATATGCAATGCTTGGTCGTGTACATACCATGTGATACAACAAGAAGCCAACTGCTAGAGCATAAGGAATTCTTCTCATCTCTTCCTTCTCCTTGTCATCACTAGGACATAACTCAGTACTCAACTTGAAGTGAGCTACAAGGGATGTACCAACTAGCTTGGCATCCTTCATATTAAACCTGTTAAGCACCTTCTTGATATATTTTTCTTGTGACAACCAAAAATTTTTGTTTTCCCTGTCACGCATGGTCCTCACACCCAATAACTCTTATGCTAGACCCAAATCCTTCATTGCAAATTTTCTGCCCAAATATTTCTTGAACCTATTGATTATATTCTTATCATTCCCAACAATTAGCATGTCATCTGCATATAACAATAATATGAGATACTTTCCTTGATGATAGCTCTTAATATAGACAAAATGGTCAACTTCCAACTTGTGAAAACCTTGTTCCAACATGAATGAATCAAATTTCTTGTACCATTGTCGAGGTGTCTATTTCAACCCATAGAGACTCTTCTTCAATCCGCAAATAAGGTCTTCTTTTCCTTTTTCTATGAAGCCATCTCGATGCTCCATATAAATTTATTCCTCCAATTCACCATGAAGGAAAGCAAATTTGACATCTAACTATTCACATTCTAAGTCTAAAGCAACATTAAGACCAAGAATGACTCTAATGGATGACATCTTAACAACAGGTGAGAAAATCTCAGTGAAGTCAATACCTTCTTTTTGGACAAATACCTTCACCACAAGCCTTTCTTTATATATGTCCTTCTTTTGGTAACCTTCATGCTTAATCCTATAAAACCACTTGTTTTTAGAGGCTTTTTACCCTTTGGGAGATTTAACAACTCCCAAGTTTTATTTTCCAACAATGAGTTCATTTCTTCCTCCATTGCTTTCTTCCATTCTTTATTGTACTCAACTTTATAAGCCTATTGAAAACAATTAGGCTCACCTTCATTAGTCAATAAAATATGGTTTGAAGGAGGATACCTTTGTGAAGGCTTATAGGGCCTAGAAGATCTGCAAACCAACTATGATGGTTCATTATCAGGTCAGATCTCCTGTAAAGGTTCCTGCAAGGTTCCTTCTTCTTTGTGTTCATCATTTTCCATTTGTTGTCCTTCCTACTCCTGAATTTGTTGTTCATTTTCTTGCATTGGTGGGATGTATTCATACTACTCTTCAAACCTGTAAATAACTTTCTTGACCTCCAGCTCACCTATAGTCATCTTAAACATTTATGACTCATTAAATATAACATCCCTGCTTCTAATATTTTTATGTTTGACTGGATCCCATAGACGATAACCAAATTCTTCATTCGCATATCCCAAAAAAATGCATTTCATATATTTATCATCAAGTTTAGTTCCATTTTCTTTGGGAATATGTACAAATGAATCACATCGAAATATTTTCATGTGGGAATAATTCAACTTCTTACCAGTCCAAACTTCTACAGGGATACCGCCTTCTAAGGCTGTAGTTGGAGATCGATTAATAAGGTAGCAAGTTGTCCTTACAGCTTTTGCCCAAAAATCCTTTTCCAAACCAGAATTGGACAACATACTTCTCACCTTTTCCATAATGGCACAATTCATCCTTTTTGCGACACCATTCTATTGAGGAGTACTAGGAAAAGTCTTCTCATGCGTTATGCCAAACCTATTACAATATTCCTTAAATCCATTTGATAAATATTCTGCACCATTATCTATTCTCAAACACTTGAGAAATTTGTTAGTCTCTCTTTTAACAACAACATGGAATTTTGAAATTTTACAAACACTTCAATTTTACTTTTCATAGGGTAGGCCCAGACCTTCCTGGACACATCATCTATAAATGCTACAAAATATAAAATTGCTCTTAATGACTTAATGTTAACAGGCCCAAACACATCTGAGTGTATCAATTCTAACACATTTTTCTTTTTGTCATGGACACCTCTAAGGAATGAAACCCTTCTTTGTCTATCATATATGCAATGCTCACAAAGATCAAGACCGTAGAATTTCAAACCTGGAAATATTTTTTTACCAATAAATATTTTTAAGCCCTTCTGCCTCAAGTGACCCAAGTGCTTATGCCACATATCTAGTAAATTTTATTCTATTGTGACAACAACTAAATCTATTTTTCCTATAATTACCTTCAATGTATATAATGTTCCCATCTTGGGTCCTTTTTCCACGACCAATGCTCCTTTGCTAATTTTCCAGCCTCATTTTCCAAAGCTTGTGGAATAGCCTTCATCAACCAGCCATCCCACAAAGATCAAAATCATGTGCATTTTTGGTACATGCCTAACATGTTTCAACAATATATCTTGTCAATGCTTTGTCTTCATCTGGAGATCTCCCACTCCAACAATACTACAAAAATGATTATTCCCCAAATGCACTCTACCATAATCACCAGGATTATAGGCAACAAAACTATCTTTGCATGGGGTTACATGGTGAGATGCCCTAGAGTCAAGGATCCAATCAAAGCTACCATTATATGTATATAAACATACATCTTCTACTGAAATAGTAAATGACACATCACCCTATGTGACTACAACATTACACACAGAAAGACCTTGTCTTGGATTGGATTCCTTAGGTAGAGACAAATTCAAATTTATAGAACAAGAAGAAACATCTAGAAGTCTGCATGTGAAATTCATGTGTGCTAGGTTGTCGTCGGTGGCATGGGAAGAAGTCGGCGCTGGATGGTGTTATTGACAGTCAGAACCAACTTCTTCAATGTGGCATCACATTTAACATTTAATGAAATTAAAAATAATGTTGAGAGAAACTTCTAAAACAATAAATAGTAGATCTAAGATTCAGGCATGAATCATGTGCAAAATTTTCATGTGAGGAAATTATGCTCACTAATGGCCTATCATGTATACATAACCAACATGAATGAATTCCTAACTTACAATGGAAACATATGATGAATAACTGTGTCGAAGGATAATCAAAACATTTCAAATTTCATTCTCTATCATCCTCCCATAGAATATGATCACCTTCATCTTTTTAGAATGTGCATTACCATTTTTATGGTAGGTTCTCTGCTCTATCCACGAAGTCACAACTATGTGCTCAATATGTTCTGGCTGATTTTCTAATAGTGGAGTTTATAAAATCCAAGCATTGTAGGGTGAGAAGCTGGAATAGTGTAGTCAGACTTCAAGGTATGACCATTCATCTTGTGTATATGTCAAGTTTCCAGTGAGACACATCGATCATCTGCTGAAACCTTGTATATGTGCATATGGTAAAATGGAGGCAACAAATGTTATATATTATGCAACTATTTTGGAGGTATTTGACTACCAAGCTTTTGGAGTTGGTAAAAAATGCAATAGTTTTAGTTGAAGTTTAATTGTATCACTTTTAGGAATTTGTAACATATAAGGAAAAGGTCGCTTCATGGAGTTATAAAACACCTATGCTTTGATATTACTAAAGAAAAATAAATAACTCCACACTTTGAAGATTTTCATTAATATTAAGTATTCATAAATACATTAATGTTAAGCATTCGCATAATACATAGTTAATTATTAATAAATACATTATTGTTAATCATTTGTAAAATACATGGAGGGATGAGGTAGTTGTTGGTTTTATCTTTCAAAACTTTTAAAGAATTTTTTTGATTCATTTACCCGTATTTAACATTTGGTATAAAATTGATATTATTTTGTTAGTTGAAATTTTGCAGCACTAAAACTCTAAAGTTTTTATGTAAAAGGATTTGTTTTGTGATTATGATGGAATAAGACATTTTACCATGAAATAGCTTGTTACATAAATCATAACATGTTTCTTCATAGTACACGTTACAAGGAAAAGTATTTCAATAATGATGAATAGATGGAGATTTCAAATAGTAATGTTATGAAAACATAGAAAAATGTTAATTTCTTTTGTCTATTAATTATATTTTTATAAGGAAATAAATTTATATAAAAATTTCTTTAGAATAATTTAGAACAAAAGATAGAAAGAAATTTCTAGTCCTCTTTCCATTAGATTTTAATTCTTGAATAGAAACTAAGCAAGCTAATATTTTAATACAAGATGAGGACCTTGTTTTAGTCAGCAATTACAAAAGAAACTTTGAAAGCAAGCCGAATAATGAGTTAGTCAAAAATTGGGCTTTTAAGATTTAATACTTTTCCATATTTTATAAAATGAGTGGAATCCAAGAATGACTCACATTCATGGGATTCCCAATAGATTCTTACATTACATGACATCTAATAACTTCATAAATAACCAAGTGTAAAGTTGAACATATTAAACAACCATGAGTTTGACTTTAATCATAGGATTTTAACACTAACTATAAACTTTTTCATGCACAAAAATCTGGGGAAAATATGATTCTCATAACCGAAGTCACTTTATTTTTGACAAAAATAAAATTGATTTTCATTTAATTGTTAAACACTAAATTAAAAATCCTATCAAATAAGGACAATAGTAAAAACATGTATCTTAATTTACAACAACCCTCTCAAATTCTATTAACAAGTCTTATATCAAGGGGTTCTTGTAAGAAGGAGAATGGGGTGACCAATCTTTCGCAGAACAAAGATTGCAAACTTGACAGAAAATACATTAGGAGTGTTTCCAACAAGTCCGTAAGATATGACAAAATAAATAGTTACAAATCCCTAACTAAAAGGAGAAAAGGTGCTCTAAATAAAATGTAAGAGGATATTTTGGACATAGCTAAACTAGATCTTAATAAGTTTTGGAGTTAAACTCTAAAACATAAAACTTTACAAAATATATGATTCACTTGAGGGACTAGTTCAATTCTTACCTAAAAAAAATTATGAATTCCCTATTCTCATTGATGATATTCAAACGCTTTATAGAGGAGACAAAAAATTTCTTTAGAAGACATAACATTTGGGGTTAAGAGGCTCACAAATGGGAAAACTAAGGATATCTAAGGTTTCCAAGTAGAAATTATCCTCATCTCTCACAGCCCCAAGCTCTTCAATTTGGAAATCAAGAATGGTTTAGCTAAACTTTTGACAATAAACTTGATTCTTCCTATTTTTAAAAACAAAAATAAAACTAATTCCTTTAATATAATATCATTATGACTATCTCTTTTAGCCAATTTATAGGGAGTTATTCTAGAGAATAATATTATTATATGATTAAAAAACAAACCAAAAAAATTATTAAAGAGCTACCATTTAACTGTACACCACCATATTATGGATAGGAGCATCATGGAAGAGTGTCAAAATAATAAAACTAATATTTTTGGTTACTTCCTTGACACTAGTAATGCATTTAACATTGTCTCTACACCTAGAATTTGGAACATATTAAAAGAGTAGAAAGTTGCTGCGGAGTTGAGAATTGTTACATAAAGATTAAATGAGAATATAATTACCGAGATTAGGAACGTTGAAACGTGGTCAAAGGATATTTATTCTAATATACGAGTTAAATGAGGGTTTCACTATCCCTGGATAGCATTTTCAGCGTACACCTCGACGATTTAGAGCATTTCTTAAAAGAAGTATGTTGTTTTTACGGAACTCTAAGTTGTATTGTCACGATCGTTTTTTGATGATATTATTTTTTTGGAAAGGATAACGTGTGATCTCAACATACAACTTAATATTTTCAAGAATTTTTGCTCTAATATGAGTGTTATTAAAAACACTAAGAAAATAATAATTTTGATAAGAAAATATGAATAGATGACTTATGTTAATATCATGTATAACAATAACTTATAGGAATTGATTTTGTACAAATATCACATAACTAATTTTTATCAAATTTTAACCAGAGATATAGCATAAAGAAAAGGATAAATGGACGCTCCAGAAATCATTATGTGCTTGATTTTATTAGTAAATATATGATTTTGAGATAAGAATAAATCATCTTAACAATTTCATCATTCATTTTATCGTACAACTTTTTATAACTCATCATTTTAAAATTAAAACTAATAAATTTCATGGTATCCTCATAATAAAGAAAAGTATTTCCCCATTGAAAAAATAGTTATAACTATGTACCTAATCTATTGGAACAAAATAAGTAACATGAAAGATAGAATATATCCTCTTAATAAAAAAATGTCTTTTCCTATTGACAAAATAGCTGTAACTATGTACCTAATCTATTGGAACACGATACGGTGGAATGCTTGCTCTGATAGCTTCAAACTCTACCTATAAGTACATGCAACTCAATTAGGGGTTGGAGTAAAGATGCCAATGTTTGGCTAAGTCATTAGGGAATCAAGAAAATCTCTCAGCATTGCCAATACTGAAACCATTAGAATATATTTGATGAAGGTTTATTATATATCTCTAGTATCATGCAAACCCGCTACACATTCCGAAACATGCTGGTTGGATTTCAGGAATGGAAGTCACACCGATATTGTTATTGATAACTAAACAACATAGCTAAAGAGTAAACAGTGTCTAACGGCACCTTTCAGGTGGACGTAGTTACGAAGAAAAGTTTCCTTAACAAATCCGGCCTTCTCCAGCACTCTCGCCGACGACACGTTTTCTGGGAGCACAAGGGCTTCAATTCTCTTGACTCCCTGCAATTCTTTGAATCCCATTTTCAGTGCTGTGGTCACGGCTTCAGTGGTGAAGCCCATCCCCCAGTATCTTCTAGCGATGGCGTACCCCATCTCAGCTCGGCAGTTGTGAATACCGGTTCCTTGCTTAAGCATGACGTGACCAATAGGCTTCCCTCCGAAACATATAGCCTTGAACCATGGGTGAGGAATCACCACCTTCAGCAAAAACTCCCTGAGCTTCTCTTTGGATTTAAAGGGTTCCCATGTCATGAACTTGGTCACTTCTTCGTCGCTAGCCCATTCGTACAAGTCTTCCAAGTCTGCCAGGTAGAAGTTCCTCAATTCGACTTGCCCAACGCTGAAACTGCTATTCTTGTTACTCATGCTACGGTTAACTTCCATTCCTTCGATCTTCGATTCTCTAAAACGCTGAGTTGTGGCTCAGATATTCACAGCGGAAACTGTAATTTGAATGAACAATATGAGCTATGAGTTTGCAGTACTGCAACGCTACTGGAGTTGGATGGATTATAAGATGAAGATGGCCTAATTTATAAACACCGAAAACCGCGTCACGTGCAAATTAATGTAATGTAGAGGTCGGCAATGAATCCCCATAAAACGCTGACTTCGAAGTTGCGACGGAATAATCTAAGAAGATAGAATCTCTCAACGAGTCAGCAGAGTAACCAACACGAGGTCGGCAGGGACAACTTAAGAGAGTATAGGGAAAATGAATCATAATACTTTCCGATGAGTTTCGAAGGGACAAATTAAGAAAGTATAGGGAAAAAAATCGCCGTAATCTAATTAGCCTGAGGAATGGCTGGGAAAGCGGTAAATCTAATTCATAGTTGTTAAACTTTAAATTTTAGGTGTTTTAGATGTTTTTCATAGTTAAAAACATGATTCAAACACTTTGTCTAGATTTTTTGAAATTTTTAACCTACATTAGAACCACTTTTAACCACCCACACAACTCCTCCACCTCGTTACACGACTCCCCAATCATAATACTTTCAGATGAGTCTGCATAGATCCAAAAGGTTTACCGCATTTCCTTCTACACCTGGGGATAGTTTGAAGTATGTGGACGAAGAAAAGTATGCCTTGTGCCGCGATGAAAAACCGCATTGGCGAATTCCTAAAGAACCATGTGTTTCTTCTGCGCAACCTATTGGAATATTTCAGAAATGCGCCATTTTTTTATATATAAGATATTTGAAGGCATTCAAAGGTAGTTATTCGATAAAATCTATACAATGACAAGTTTTAAGTGTGTTGTGGATTGATGTTGAAATATCATGAGGTGTGATTAAGCTTCAAGTATTTACAACTCTGATACGAGGTGGCTGTGTACATATCTGTCTCTGTATAAGAAAACATAATTCTTTGAATCGCATATGTAGTTAAAAAAATTAAGGTTTCAAGTATTATTCTGAAATTTCGAGTAATTGTCGCTCTAGATATGATAAATTTCACAGTTACAAACAAATATCCAAATATACCATAATAATACAGCTATTTTAAAATTAGAGTGAGAAATTGGTATTCTAAATCTTGTAAATGTGCAAAGTCCACGAAAGCTTTCCGAAGAAATCTTTGGAGCACTATCCGAATATGCCTAGTACCAGCCATGGTGTCTTGTCCTTATTCCAATTTGACATAGAATATGTTTTAAGTTCAGATTCATGAAGCGGAGAAAAAAGGCATTCCAGAATTGATATCTGCACCGTCTAAAAGTAGAGAGAAGAAAAGAAAGATGCAACAAGTGGGTTGGTACCAGTGATAGACAGGGACAGTGTTTTGGACTTTACGCTTTTGTTATGGATGTTCAGTTCCGTCGATCACCAAAACTTATCTAGTTGCATGAGATAAGATGGAGAATCCTCCATGTGATTCATATATATATATATATATAATTTTTTTTTTTTGGGTAAAATTGTAATAATTTTTTAGTTATAAAGTCTAATTTTATTAGACATGAATCACTAAAATTATTCTATGTAGCATTGTTTTGAATAAAAGTTTAAATGGAAAAACTTTATTACATGGACATAGAATTGAATAGCATTGCTTTGAATTGAGTGGGGATTTGTAAATTAGGATTGATTATAGTTTATGTTGGCTAACTATAGTTAAAAATGATTGTTAAGGATCGACCATGGTAGCTAGGGATTGTTTATGGTTGATAACAGTTGATTATGGTTGAAGAGGGTTGATGAGGATGACTATGGTTAACGAGGTTAATTGAGGTTGAAGAGAGTTGATTAAGGTTAAACATGGTTAATCAAGGTTGACTGTGGTCAACCATTAATGTAATAATGTATTTATGTTACATTAATATTGATGATTATTACCTTGTTACATTTACATTATATTAATGTTGACCATTATTGATGTTACATTAATGTTACAATTATGGATATATTAATGGTTGAAGAGGGTTGACAAGGTTAACCACAGTTGATCAATGGAGACCTTATAATGTAGTGAGACCTTTTTTGTCTCCTTGTGGTGCCTAAGTCTCTATCTAACCTAAAATTTTCTTGGTGTGCCCATAGGACCAAAATTTTGGTGCTCAAAGCCTTATTTGGACTCTAAAGTTGCGGGGAATCACTACTTAAATCTCTTGGTCAAACGTTCAACCCAGATGCTTGTTCAATTTTTTTTATTTTTTTTTGTGATAGGGCATTATTTTTTATATGGGTCGTAGTCTCGATAGACACGATCACCAATGAAGATCCATAGTCTATATAAGAAAAAATTGCTGGAGGTAGGGGGGTTTACACCTTACATCATAAGGGGGGTTTTGGAATCACGATTATATCCTCGAGGTACCATCTTTGTTCATTAAACAAACCAATGACGTGAAAATTTCTTGATGAATCCATGGTCCTCATGGCTCGAGGGAGGCGAGGGGTGACCCCTCATGTCAGTAGGAAGGAGGGGGTTTCTCCAATCGCAATTCTACCCTTGAATTTTCAATTTGCAAAGTTTAAACTCATTGCACCAAACTGACCTTAGGTGCACACAAAATTTTCTCAGCCTTGGTTCTATGGTGTCAATAATGTCTTCCCTTTGGCCTCACCCCAATTTACACCATCATTCAGTGTTCCACGTCGCCATTGGAATCAACACATCAACTTCTGGCTATCAAACTACTGGTCTCCCCGTGCTCCAAGGCTATGCCACTACTCTTGGTTCCTTATGTCACTATGCTCTCTGTACATTTTATGAAATGTGGATTTTGACCAGTGCCTTCCTCCATAGGCATGAATGTAACACAAAATTATTTGATCAAAAACTAGGAACACATGAGATTTTAATGTTTCACATGGAACATAATAACATAAATAGAGTGATAATAAATAAGTAATGAATTGTGCCTTCGATCATCACCTCCACTCTAGACATCAATAAAACTACAAGAAACTAACATAAAATTGAAACATACTACAACTAAAATTTGTATTACAAGTAATTACATGTTTTGGGTGACAATTTATAGGGTTGTGATCTTTTTTTGGCATCGGGATCTCTTGTTTTTATATCTCTCAACCCTACAAAATATCTCCATGAAACAAAATGGAGTTGCAACCTATGATTCTTGGAGATTAAAATAAGTGTCACTACACTAGATTTAGATTTGATGCCATCTAATTAAACAAAATATGTGCATGTATCCCATGAGGATAAGTCAATGTAACAACCTAACAACATAGTTTTTATTTGTTTTTACATATCATAGATGAAAATTTTACAAGATAAATAAAAATAAATTAAAGCTGCAGAAATGGAGTTTGTTTGCAATGATGCTCTTGCTTTAGACTCCCAGAGAACAAATTTTTTTCATGATCTCCTATCCATGAGGTCACCAACTATTTCTCCATGTTTTTGTATCTCTGTAGAATTCATCCAAACTGCATTTTTGCTTGGAAGACTCTTCCATTAGAACGAATACTTTTAGTAGTATTTCTTCCTAGTTCTCTTAGAAACTCTTTGATCAATCATTTTTTCAAACTATAGCTTATGGGTTGTAGAATGTTGAGCTTCATTGTTGGGTCAATTTACTATGTCAATTAACACATGTGTATTTAATTATCAATCCGTGCTTGTAAACTTAGAATCATGTCCAAAGTCTATGGATTCCAATGGTAGTCAAATTTAGAAGATGAAATAGAAAGATTAAAATAAACACATATTACAAATATAAACTCTAATTAAGTAATTTATAATTCACTAAAATAATATGTGGGATGAGGCCCCTAACTTAGAAGAACCTGGTTGTCCTTCCCTACAATACTATTTCCATGAAAAGAAATCCAAAAGCACTAATTAACAATGGTTTATGATGCAAAAGATGTAAAAGAAGAGACTCCTAACTAAGGAGGACCAGGTTGTCCTTCACAATTTTAGTCTGTCATAATCACCATTGCTTCAAATCAGAAATGCAAAAATAACTTCAAATAACAAAAGGAGAATAAAATTTTGTTTTAGTTCAAGATCAAATGGAAGGGGAATTTAACTTAAATTCCTGTGTGTCCCTTCATATGTAGATTAGAATTAAACCAATATTCATTCAGCAATCATCACACATCTAAATACATTTGAAACAAGAAATAATTTATGAAAACTATGAAAATTTAACCAAGAAGGGCACTTAGCTTGGTGTGGGGGCCCTCCATCCTTGTCTTGCACACTTGAAGAAATATCAACTACAACAACTTCAGTAAATCAACCAAGCACGAACAACAAATTGAAATGAAACAGGCTCTTCAATTAACTTTCAGACTTCAAAGAGTCTCAAAATTAGATTACATAAATCCTACACGCTTAAGCCTTCAATAGTCTTGGCTTAAATAGAGAAATAAAAAACAAACTTGACTAAAAAGTCTCTAACAACCTTATCTATCCTAATCCCATATATCCTCGTCAAATCCACTCATTCAATTACACAAAATTTGGGAAAATCACAAATTTTGGCCTATTTCCTAGGGATTTTCTAAATCACTGGTTCTGTTTGAGCAGCCTTGATCGGGTCTGTTTAAGCTCAGTTTGATCGAACCAATAGGAATTAGTTCAATATTAGTTCCCAAGTTTCCTAGAAATGTGCTCCGTTCATGCCCAGGTGTCCTGCAAGTATGACTTTAATAGAGCCATTATGGGAATTTCTAATCCTATCCAAAAATGCACTTAAAATCCAATTTTTGCAAAAATATGTAAAAATTGAAAAACATAATTTATTTGCATGAATATGCATAATAAGGTCAAAATAGGTCATATGTGGATGGTATAAAGTGGAAAATTATGGAAATTATGTGGATTTTCATAAGCAAAAATTGATCAAAAATGAGGGCCAACATCTCCCCCTTGCTTACTCTCAAGTATGTTCTCATGCTTGCCTCTGTATCCTTGAACTTTTGCTTCTGTATGATGACTGTCCTTCTTATGTATCTATGACTCGGGCTCCTGATGAAGCTTCCTGTTGAGCTACCTATAAAAGGATATCTATGCTTTCATGTATTCTTTCTCCTTCCTTGTAGATGGCATTCTTTACTTTTTCTCCTTAATTTTCTCTGTTTTTCTAAAAAGAACTTCCATCCTTTCTCTTTAAAGTGCTGCTCTTTGTAGTATTCTTCACCTACCAGTGGCAAATTTTTGGCTTTGGCTATGTATTCCGAAGTGATGGGAACAAAAATTTTGAACTAGAACGTTGATCTGAACCATTGATACCCAATGAGAAATTTCTGAATTGAAATGTCAAATTCTGGACTGATATGCAAATTTTTAGTCGCTAAAAATAAGGAAAAATTGCTGAACTTGTAATGCCAAATTTTTGAGCTGATTGCAACCAAATCAGAGGTCATCTTATCCCATGACATGTATCTTTTCCCACATATGTAACACTTGATTTCTCTTCCTCTACCTCTACTTCTTGAGAATAGTCCTCTGCCCCTCATTTCTCCTCCTTTAGGAAATTTGTTGCTAGAGCATCCCATTTATTCTCTTGGAGTCTAAAATAGTCCTCTATTGGGAGGTCCTTTTAATTTGGTTGGACTCCTTCCTATACTGTTATGAAACCAGCTCAAGAAAAGATAGAAAAGAGAGATCAACGCCTTAGAATTCAACATCTTCGAGGGGGCAACCTCCTTTACATTACATAAATGAACAATTCTTAGATGATTGAAATGAAAAGATCTCATCTCTATATATAGGAGTCTAAGGGGCCATAACATAATCAGAGCCTACATAACAATAATAATGTAAGGGCACAATAATAACAATAGTGGGCTTCTATGGGGCACAATAGTAACAATATGGGCACTACATGGGTACATCAATATAATAAGGTGTATAACTCAATAGTAATGGGGTAATCACTAGTATTATAGGGACCCGACATGCCCCTCTCCTTCAAAAAAGTGTTGTCCTCAACGCTTGAGTAGTTTTGGATACTTCTGTATACAATTCTCATCCTCCCATGTGGAATCTTCAGCAGATAAGTTCTTCCACTTGATAAGATACTCTGAAATTGATCGATTTCGTAGTTGTCGAGTTCTTGTTTTTGTGACTTCTTCCGGTTCCAATATAAATTTTCCTTCCTCATCAAGTTTTGGCAATATTGTTTGAACTGGGAGCTTGTCACCTATAACCTTCTTTAAACATGAAACATGGAAAACTGGGTGCAATCGAGAAGCTGCAGGAAGCTCCAATTTGTATGCCATAGTACCAATCTTTTGCAACACCTTGTATGGACCATAATACTTTGGTGATAATTTATTATCCTTCTTAGCTTGCTTGAGGGACATTTCTTATATGGTTGTAGCCGTAGGAATACCCAATCACCTACATCAAAACTTCTTTCATTGCGATGTTGATTTGCCTGTTGTTTCATTCTATTCTGTGCCAACACGAGGTTATCCTTTAAGAGTTGGAGGACTTGTTGTGATGTTCGATGTGATGTTCCACTGCTTGAACCTTAGAATTTTCTCTTAAATATGATGTGATGGATGGTGGTTGATACCCATAAAGTGCCATAAATGGGGTCATTTTTGTTGTTGTATGGAAGGAAGTGTTATACCACCATTTCGCCAGAGGCAACCATTTGACCCATTGTGTCTGTTTATCAGATACAAAGCAACGAAGATATCCTTCCAAACATTTGTTTACTATCTCAGTTTGCCCATCAGATTGGGGATGATAAGATGAGCTATGAGCTAACTGAGTACCAAGACAAGAAAATAATTATGTCCAAAAATTTCCAGTGAAAATGGGATCTCTGTCACTTACAATAATCTTTGGGTTTCCATGTAGCTTTTGAATTGTTTCCATAAATGCAGTAGAAATGGTACTGGCTTTAAATGGATGTGATAATGCACAAAAGTGTGCATACTTGGTAAGTCTGTCAACTACCACCATGATGACACTCTTTCCCTCAGACTTGGGTAAACATGTGATAAAATACATTGGGACCTCCTCCCAATGTTGGCTTGGAATGGATAAAGGTTGTAATAGACCCAGTGTCTTAATTGTTTCAACTTTATTTTGTTAGCAAACCAAACATTCCACCACAAAATTTTGAATATCTGATTTAAGGCCATCCCAAAAAAATTCCTTCTTAACCCTGTGGTAAGTTTTTAAAAATCCTGAGTGCCCTCCTAAGGGAGAAGTGTGCAATTCCATAAGAATATTTCGTTTTAGTTGGGAATCCTTACAGAGGTATAAGTGATCTTTGTACCATAACAAATCATTTTGCCAGCTAAATGTATCAGACGTACTGGAATCTTGTTGTAATTTTCGAATAAGTGCCCACACTTCTTCGTCATTCTTCCATTCCTCCCTTGCTTCGTTATCCAATCTGGTTGGATAATAGAAATGGCAGACAACAATGCTTCCACATCCTCATCCTTTCTTGAGAGTGCATCTGCGACCACATTTTGCTTCCCTTTTTTGTAGATGATTTCAAAGTCATAACCCAACATCTTTGTGACCCACTTTTGTTGCTCTTCAGAGGATAATCTTTGTTCTAAAAAGTATTTAAGGCTATCATGATCCGTTTTTACCTTGAAGTGTCTTCCCATTAGGTAGGGTCGCCATTTCTTAAGTGCATGTAGTATTGCCAACATTTCTTTCTCATAAATAGCTTTGTTAAAAACTTTCCCTTGATTGGAGGACTTTCAAAAGCAATGGGTCTTTCATCTTGCATTAGAACAACACCAATTCCATTTCCTGAAGCATTACATTCCACAATAAATGTTTTTGTGAAGTCTGGTGTAGCTAAGCCCGGTGCTTGGCACATTGCCTCTTTAAGATGTTCGAAGGCCTTTGTTGCTTCCGGAGTCCATGAAAATGCATCTTTCTTCAATAATGTTGTTAGAGGCATTGCTATTCTCCCATAATTCTTAACAAACTTGCGATAATACCCTGTCAACCGGAGAAATCCTCGTAGATGCTTTATGGATGTGGGGATTTTCCATTCCTTGATGGCTTTAATTTTTCTAGGGTCTACCTTAACTCCTTCATGAGATACAATATGACCTAGATATTCCAGCTCTTGGACTCCAAAGAAGCATTTGGATCTTTTTGCATATAATTTTTTCTCCTCCTATAGTTGTAGCACCCTGTCAACATGTTCAGCATGATCCTTCCAAGACTTGCTGTAGATTAGTATATCATCAAAAAATACTAACACAAATTTTCTAAGGAATGGTTTGAAAATTGAATTCATCAAACCTTGAAATGTTGAAGGTGCATTGGTAAGGCCAAAAGGCATGACCAAAAATTCATAAGAACCCTCATGAGTTCTAAATGTTGTTTTCGGAATGTCTTCAATCTTCATTCTGATTTGATGATATCCTGAATGAAGATCCAACTTGGTGAAGTAAATTGATCCATGCAATTCATCCAGTAATTCATCAATGACAGGAATTGGAAACTTATCTTTAATAGTGAGCTTGTTGAGCTCCCTATAATCCGGACACATGTGCCATGATCCATCCTTCTTGTGCACCAATACTACTGGAGCAGAGAAGAACTTTGACTCGGTTGAATTATACCATCCTCTAGCATTTCTGCAACCATACGTTCAATTTCACTCTTTTGGGCATAGGGATATCTGTACGGCCTGATGTTTGGAGGAACACTTCCTGGAATTAGATGAATAGCAGATCATGATCACGCAACAG
>APFE031084193.1:107878-135612 GCA_000404065.3 Pinus taeda
TCTCTCTCTCTCTCTCTCTCTCTCTCTCTCTCTCTCTCTCTCTCTCTCTCTCTCTCTCTCTCTCTCTTGCTCTCCCTCCCTCTCGCTCTCCCTCACTCTCGCTCTCCCTTCCTCGCTCTCCCTCCCTCTCGAGAGTTCATCGACTCCTTTTCCTTTGACATATTTCATCATATGACCTTCGGTTAGGAACCAAGGGGTTAAGCTCCATAATAATTTATCAACTCATCGAATCGCTCATTGCTACACTGTTTGTTGTGACATCTTTCTAATAGATGGTTTGATAGAAAACATTGTCACTTTCCATTTGTTTTCATTTGACAAGAAAACGCCTCTATCTTCTACTCATTTCTAAACCTCTCTACCACTAATCACTCATTATTTACACGATCTATAGTAAAGGGGGTGGCCAAGGGAATGACCAAGGGAATGATCTTCTGCTTTCTATCTATTTTTGTTTGTCAGGAAAACTCTCCATCTGTCGCTCATTGTTGAACCACTTGATTTGGATTGGATGTTTATATTATTTATCATCCATATTGATGATTTCATAGTGGAAAAAGTGGAGGAATCAACTTAAAAGACCATTGTTAATGGCATAACCCAGTTTAATTAGATTGGGGACTGAAACCTTCCTGAAGAATTTTGAGGCATCAAATGAAATTTTTTTGGTCATAAAAATTTTCCTCTTTAACTATGCAATTGTTTTTCCTATTCTACACAGACAAATTTTCAATGGTGCAATAATCCCATCAATCGAAGTCTGTATGCAAAATTTATTCCACTTAGATGTTGGCCTTCCTATTTTGGCTACCATAATTTGAGTTTTCCACGTCAGTCCCCATTACTCATGGAATAGGGGCTAAACACATGATCATGATGAAAAATACTCTAGAAGATCCATATTATAACACTGTTTATGAGTTGAGGGAGTACAAGGTTCAATTCTTTTCAGGTATATTTGTTCTTGTTGTCACTGCTGCAACACCCTCTAAAAATTTCACTACATTCAAATTACCGAGCCTACTTCATTATCATACCTAGTGTTTCCTCGTTTGCCAAGTGTCATTTCATGTCACTATATATGTTATAAGTATTCTTGAATGTTCTCAAGTGTCATCGCATTGATTAGAACATCTTTGGGCTCATTTCATGGTCGCAACATCTTTGTGTTTTCAAACGACACTTTTGGGTCGCAGTCGCACACACTTCACCAGTAGTACTTGGAGAACGTGTAGAAAGTGGCATTTTGATTTATATTAATTGTTAATCAATCTTGTCTAAGTTTTCTCGATGAGATGTTGTTTTTCATGCTTGGTAATATGTATAAAATCATCCTGTTCACCCCTTGCCTTACCATCCAGACTAGATGAATTTCGGTTGCAAAGTGAACCCATTGAGGCCAAGAGTACACAAGTGCACTCCAAAGCCTTGATGGGAGATCTTTCGTTGTTCAAAATTGTGACTTGTGCCCTCTTTGTGAGTTGGGTGCAGTCCCAAAACACGAATTCCATTCCTTGTTATGAACTGGGCCCTCCAAAATGACAAAGTCTTCTTTGAATGCACTCCTTCAACTCCAAGAAGTGCGCCCTTCTTAAGCACACTGACATACCCCGAAGACTGGAAGCTCAATCCTTCAGCCTTCGTGCCCTATGCCCTCCTGAACTTCTTGAGCACACTGGATCACTCTGAAGGCACAAAGCCCCAACCTTCAGCCTTCAGGAGTGTGTCGTGCGCCCTCCCTGAGGCGTCTTGAATGCTTGGGCACACCCCTAAGGCACGAAGCCTTAGCCTTCAACCTTCTGGAGTTCTCCTTGCACCCTGCCTCTCTCCCTTGAGTGCATAGCACACTTGGGAAGCCTAAAGCCTTGCCCTTCATCCTTTGGACTTGATTTCATTTCTCCCTAGCTTGACATGCACCCTAGCTTGATTTCATTTCTCCCTTGTGCACATGAGTACATGCCAAAGCCCTAAAGTTCCTCTTCTTCAAGCCTTTAGCCTTTCAAAGTTTTCCCATGTGCCATGAAGTATTTTTTGACCCTTTTGAGCACACCGAAAAGGCATAAACATGAAAATCTACATAAAACATGGTATAATATGAGATTTTTAGCCTAATAGTTGCTTTTATTAAGTGATTATAGAAACATATATTCTAGGGAGCTCATGGAAAGCACACAAAAGGAACAATAGGAAAAGAGGATAAACAAAGGAATCATGAAAAGAACTAAGAAAAAAATCGAAACTTGATGATTAAAGCACCCCAAAGACTCCAATATTGAAGACCCTTTGGAGGATGATAGTGCCATGATCAGAAGATGAATGAAGAGAAAATACAGTGGTAGTCATGTCACCACTAGGGAAGCAACATGTCATTAGTCACTATTGGTCCCAATCATCAAATAAAGTTACATGTCAAGCCTCATCATATGATGATGTGGAATTCATGATGCTTTATTGTAATCATTGTAAAAGACAAATGAGTGGAAGTCCAAGAGTCATGTATGAAAAAAAGAGCCATGAAACTCCAAAAAACATGTAATACCGAAATTCATATGTAATTCCAAAGGCCACTAGAAGTTAGAAAGTCAAGAGTCATGAGGATGTGAAAAGTCATTCATCAAGCTATAAATAGATCCTCATTTCTCATGTAAAGAAATTTTTACCTTGGCTTCTCCCACAAGGCATTAAAGAGACAAAGTTCGTACTATTAGGGAGCAAGTAATGGCTCTAACAGTCCACTATTGGAGATAGTGGTGTTCATTGCATTTATGTATCTTGGGACTTTTGCTTAATATTGAAGCCTTCCAAGGTGAACACATTTTCACACATGGATTGTGAATATCTCTAAGACTATTCTTTGAATGTTTATGGTTCATGTTTTCTTTCATTAAGTACTAGATTCGTTGAACTATTTCGGTTAGTTTAGCGCTCTTTGTTGGAAATGTGTTGATATGTTTATAATGATCGTCACATCCTTGTGAGCCATTTTGCTTGATGTTAGATGAACCTTTATGTTTCACATGCATCTCCATTAGGGTAGTACTATTATGTTAGGTCTCTATACTACTAGTGTAACCCCTTATTGTTATTAGTGCAACCCCCTTATTGTATTATTGTGCCCATATAGTCCCCATGTTGTTATTATTATGCCCCATAGATGCCCGCTATTGTTATTGTTGTGCCCCTACAATATTATTGTTATGTAGTTTCTGATTGTATTGGGACCCCTTAGACTCCTATATATAGAAAGGAGGTCTTTTCATTTGTATCATCCAAGAATTGTTCATTTGTGTAATGTAATGGAGGTTGTCCCCTCGAAGAGGCTGATTTTTAAGTCGCTGATCTATATTTTCTATCTTTTGGTGAGCTGGATTCATAACATTTGGTATCAGAGCTTTGGATTCTAGGGTTTCGCTACTCCAAGCAGGTCATTGTGGCATTTTCACTATAACCTTTTCTCTACGAAGTTTCAAAAGCTAAAAAAAAACCCATTTGAGCTGAAATATTTCTGAACCTAGGGTCCAAATTTTAGGTCTTGTCTCGATATATTTTCAGAGATATGATCTGAGGAAGTTATGGTTTTTGCAAGCTCCAGAATTCCATCTCAAACAGGTCATCATGGAATTTTTTCTATAATTTTTTCTATGAAGGTTCAGACTCTAAAATTAAAAGCCATTTGGTTTGAAATCTTAGGTGAAGCTCGGGCACAAATTTCAGATCTTGTTTTGCTATATTTTCAGAGATACAATCCCAGACATTTAGGGTTTCTGTCGGCTCTCGAATTACATCCCAAACATGTGATCTTGGGAAAATCACCATAACATTCTCTCTGAGCATCAGACTGAAATTTCGTAAGAATTTATAGAGATAGGATGGACTGTAATTTTCTGTGTATTGTTTTCAGGTCTGAAGGTCGAAACAATGACACATGGCACTTTGTACAAGTTCGCTCTACTGAAAAAATATATAATAAGGCCATCTTTGGAGATTGGGCATAACTCTTTCTTGGAGAATCTGATTTCAATAACGTTGGTGGCATTGGAAAGAAAATGCAAAGGGCTATTGCAGGTTGCAATTTCATACCTTGGAGATCCAAAATTTTAGAGATACAATAGATTCAAGATCGAACTGCTAAACGCAAGAAAAAATGACTCGAATCAATAAAATAGAAACACATAGTAAGAAAAATTGGATAAATGATTTGAAGAATGCGATTGAAGCTAAGATAAATAGTTTTATATGTGCCATGAAAGTTGATATCGATGGTAGGGAAGAAGATTTGAAGACAGACATGGAAGATTTGGAGAAAGACATGGAAGGTTTGAAGGAAGGTGGGACAAAGCTACTACAAGAAAGGTGTTGGGTATACGACCAAAGTCCCACATTGACTAGAAGTGGGGAGGATCATGGGTATATAAGGATGGACAAATATCTCCATTGGTATGAGGCCTTTTGGGGTAAGTACAAAAGCAAATCCATGAGGGCTTAGGCCCAAAGTGGACAATATCATACCATTGTGGAGATATGTGGTGTCCACAGTCCTTACAAGTGGTATCAAAGCCATGCCCCGAAGTTAGCCAAGTGGATGAATCCTCAAAATGCCGAACAAAGGTGGTGGGCCCCGGTAATATCACAATGGGATCCGTGGATGATCTCGGTTAGACAGGCGGTGTGCTTCAGATTCTTCATGGACGTGTCCTGGTCCCAACACGGTGAAGAGGAGTTGACCTGGGATAGAGCAAGCTCTTGAGGCAGGTGTTGTTCCATGTAAGGCGTGTGCTTCCAACGCATTGGAACGGAGAATCCTGATTGGTAGAGAGTGGACGGATGGATAATCGTTTGAGGGGAGGCTCGATGGTCCTTTGTTCAAGGGGAGGATTGTTGGGTATACGACGACCAAAGTCCCACATGGACTAGAAGTGGGGAGGATCATGGGTATATAAGGATGGACAAATATCTCCATTGGTATGAGGCCTTTTGGGGTAAGTCCAAAAGCAAATCCATGAGGGCTTAGGCCCAAAGTGGACAATATCATACCATTGTGGAGATATGTGGTGTCCAGAGTCATTACATGTTGCATCATTTCCAAGGATTCGTTCTTCTCATAAGTCGCATAATTGTTTGAATGGACGCATAGTTTAGACTTGGAGGTGGCAACATTTTCCACTAATGACAGAGACCCAGTTTGTGACACCTCTTTAAAAAACAACTCTGAGTTCATTTATCCTCTAAATTCATTCAATAACTCAACCAAATCTAGAATTTGATCCTTACTTGATTGTCCTCCGTAATCCGTGGGATTCAACTCAGCGTTAAATCTTATGTCTAACTGCCTTATTTCTCCACAACTTCCTCCTTTTATTTCTACGTTGCATTGCTTAGCTCTCGCTTTTTCTTCTTAGCATTTCTCTCTACATTATTTTTTATATGGCTTTGGCTTATTTTCACATGGTGTACAGGCTTGTCAAATCACTGTATCATATCATTCATGGTTGCCTTCATTAGTTCACATGCATGCCTTCATTATTTCGTATGCCCACCTTTCCATTTGTTTTTATTTCATTCCTTTCCATATATCATAGGCATATATCAGTTGTTTTATAATCATGCATTTTTTATATTGTGCTCCTTATGTCATACAATATGGTTTGTTATTTCATTTTATCGCTTTAATTTGTTTTCTAAAATGACCATAGGATAGGTCATTTTTAAAAAACCAAATTAGTATTATCATGACATTAACCTTTGTATAGTGTGTATAGGACAACCAATTTTTTTGAAGGGGAGAAACATTGATTCCTTTATTTCTAATAAAAAATGTTTAGGATTAATGTAATGGTATATGGGATTATGAATAGGAATGGGGTTAATGTAAGAAAGGATAATGGATAGGAATTTTATAGGGATTATAATGAATGAAATATGATTATTATGGATAGAATAACGGGTATAGGTATGGTAGGGTAATGAATAAAATGAGTGTAGGTATGGATATAAATGGATATGATTATGATGAAGTTTATAGGATGTCAATGTAGAATGACAAGATGCATATCCAATCTAAATTAGTTTTAAACAATTTCTAGATAATTTAAAAAAAATCAAAATTTTAAGAGAAAATTTCTTACTTACTCTGCTTTCCCTTTTGCAACATAGCTTGATATTCATACCAACTTGATGATGACTTTTACTGGTTCATCCAAATTTGGCTCATGATGATGGTTCTTCAAAGATACATTCAGATGGAATATAGACAATTATAACTGTTGTCTTGAACCTTTTGATATTATGTTATTTCATGTTCTTTCTTGGCATCTGCTATTGATTTAGGTTTCTTGAATGTTGATGTTGTTTAGGTCCCTTTTACAATTTGTAAATGATGTTTTAGGTCCCTTCTGACATGTAATTCAGGTCCCTTCTGCAATACAACTACTCAAACTTTTTGCATAGTTTTATTACGAACTTCCCCCTTGCTTATGTTAAGACTTGTCCTCAAGTCTTGTATTTCTTGGAGGATCATTTATGCAAAATAAACTATCAAAAAAGGTAAAATAAATTGGGGAATTCATATTGGCCAAACTAGTTGGTTTTCCGATATGAATTCGAGTTTGTGTTGTGCCATTTTCCTAGATTTTTCCAATCAAAATCTTTTATTATTTTTTATTTATTTTTCTATTTATTTTTATCCTTTTCTTTTCTAGATGGAGGTGGGGTGTAATGGAGTCGGGAAGTATGAAAGGCTTATGAAAATAGGTTAGGTTGAAGTCATGACCTAGTAGTAAATGGATAGATAATAAGTTTGGACCTCAATATGCATGATCACAGAGCTTAGCATACAATATGGATGATGGATGAAATCATGAACAATATGGCTTATGAAAGGCTTCTTTGGCAATGGATGTGACATTTCATGGTACAAAAGTTGACTTCTTCTTCTGATGATTAGCTTCATGCCTTTTTCCTTGATCTTGATTCATGTTGTCGGGTTTGTTGGTGTTGTTGGTCAACAACTAAGAGCAAGCTTCACAAATTTGAGTTTCATTGGATGAACTCAATATCAGCTGAATTCCCATTTTATTTTCACTTGAATAATTTCATTTCATATTCGTAGATATGAATTTTTAATAATTGATTTTGAAAATCCTTCATCTATGAAATTGACCTCTCAAATCTTCTGGGGACCTGCAAAAGCATAGCAATTCCCTGCAATACAATATTAGATGATGGAGGAAAGGAGGTGTAAAGTCTCTCTTCTTCCAATAAATATGTATAATAATTATAGACAATTCTTAAAAACAAGTCCAAATATGATATTCAAAGAAATTGCATTTGTTTACCCCTTGAGGAATGGTGGCGAGCCTAGACCTCCTAGCAGTATTACGTTCACAAAATATTTGTTTTATGTCCAATTAGAGTGATTCAAAATCCAATTTAAAGTGAATTCATATAGTGACATCTACTATAAACTTGTTTTCAAAATGTTTTGAAATGATATGCTAAAATGATAAAGAGTTCCATGTTTGATAGCGCTGCTTGTGAGTGTCTTTTACTAGACCAACAGTCACTATTTGAAGTGTAACTTCTTTGTTAAAGATCGGATCAATGTGATTCCAATTGGAGCTTAAATTAGATTCGTTTTTTTATTTCCAATAGAAATAGGTTTTAAAAATTCTTAGGCTTGATATCACAAAATTGGTGATGAACAACCCTAGGAGGCAGAGTTTTACTACGCTGATTTGAAGACATGCAGTCATTAAATGTGGTGTATCATTTTCATTTGACCTCCAAATGGGATTATTCAAATTTTGTACTGATTTAGACTTGAATATATATCTACCATATAAACAAGTTTTGAAAAGAGGATGATTTGGTATGTTAAATATGCCAATGAATAGTTAATACCTAGAATTGTCACCATGAAGATTTTTACATAAAAATTTAGTATTTTAAGAGTGCCTTTTTCATATGATACTTGATTGAGGTGATTCAAATTGATTTGGAAACTAGATTCCAAGGGATATATTCCCTATGAATTTCAGGTAGGAATGTTTCCAATAGACACCTAAAACCCAGGCTATACTAACTTTGTCCTCAAACATTTCACTTGAGACCTAATTTTGATTTTGATCACATTTTTATTTGAGATATAAATTGAAAATTTCAAAATAGATTAAAACTAGGTTTCAAAAGATATATTAAAAACATGATTTCAAAGTAATCCTATATGGTTACCAAAAATATGATTGTTCTTACTGCATTTTGCCATGTAATTATTTCAAATGAGTATTTAACAATGATGTGAAATTTTATTCATGAGAATTTCAACCAAAAGTCTTATCATGAAACCATTCTACCTATTTATTTATTTATGTTATTCTATCCTACACTATTGTAGAAAAATAAATCATTTTCTCAAGTATAAGAGAATTTCCAATGCATCCATTTTCGTAACAAGATCATGAGTAAACTCACATCCAAATTTGAAAAATATACTTTAATGAATGTTTGGACATGAAAAATTATTTGATCATAAAGATTTGATGCTAAAGAATGTTAAAAAATGGAGTAGTGTTGTGACCTAATGACTAGTTGAAACCAATTTTTAGGATGATCTTTGTTTGCTTGTCTCTCATTAATTATTATAGCACAAAAATCTTCTTGTGGTACTTGTTCACAATCTTGTAAGCACAAGGGATCTTGTGATATACATGCTACAAATTCATCAATTTCTGGCTCTAATTTTTGATCTTCATTGCATGTGATCCATGACTCATTCACCTGCTCACAATGATAGCGAGAAGAAAGTTCTATATTCTCTTCTTGAGGATCATCTTCATGGATTCTTTGTTCCTCTTCTCTATGTTGAGATGAAGATTCTTCCCTAGTGACCATTCTAAATCGTGGACAATGGTTTAAGAAGATCCTTGTGATGGCATACCCTCCTTCTCTAAATGACTTCTTTAACATCATCATATTTTTTAGCTCTTGTCTTGCAAATGGATTTTGTAGTTATTTATTTATTTATTTTTATTTTTTTTTATTGTGGGTTTTGTTTTGGGAATCTGCTTTTCTAATTTCTATGTATTAACATAAATAACCATAATGATTTTTTTTTTTTTTTTTTTTAAACAATCTTCCTAATTGACTATATTGAAGTAGGTGTCCCTGGCAACGATTCCAAAATGTTGGGTCAATTTACTATGTAAATTAACAAAAGTATTTAATTATCAATCCAGGCTTGTAAGCTTAGAAGCATGTCCAAAGTCTATGGATTCCAATGGTAGTCAATTTTAGAAGATTAAATATAAAGATTAAAAGAAACAAATATTACAAATATTAACTCTAATTAAGTAATTTCTAATTCACTTAAATAATATGTGGGGTGAGGCTCCTAACTTAGGAGACCCTGATTGTCCTCCCCTACAATACTATTTCCATGAAGTGAAATCCAAAAGCACTAATTAACAATGGTTTATGATGTAGAAGATGTAAAAGAAGAGACTCCTAATGAAGGAGGACCATGTTCTCCTTCTTCACAATTTTAGTATATCATAATCACCATTGCTTCAAACGAGAAATGCAGAAATAACTTCAAATAACAAATGGAGAATGAAATTTAGTTTTAGCTCAAGATCAAATAGAAGGAGTATTTAACTTAAATTTCTGTGTGTCCCTCCATATGTAGATTAGAATTAAATCAATATTCATTTAGCAATCATCACACATCTAAATACATTTGAAACAAGAAATGATATATGAAAACTATGAAAATTTAACCAAGAACTGCACTTAGCTTGGTGTGGGGGCCCTCCACCCTTGCCTTGCACACTTGAAGAAATATCAGCTACAACAAATTTATTAAATCAACCAAGAATGAACACCAAATTGAAATGAAACATGCTTTTCAATTAACTTTAAGCCTTCAAAGAGTCTCAAAATTATATTATATAAATTCTACATGCTTAAGCCTTCATTAGTCTTGGCTTAAATAGAGAAATAATAAACAAACATGACTAAAAACTCTCTAACAACCCTATCTAACTTAATCCCACCTATCCTCGTCAAATCCACCCATTCAGTTAGACAAAATTTGGAAAAATCCCAAAAATCACTAATTTTGGCCTATTTCCTAGGGATTTCCTAAATGACGGGTCCTATCTGACCAGCTTTGACCGGGTCCATTTAAGCTCAGTTTGACCGAACCAATAGGAATTTTTTCAATCTTAGTTTCCAAGCTTCCTAGAAATGTGCTCAACTCATGCGTAGGTGTCCTGCAAGTATGACTTCAATGGAGCCATTATGGGAATATCTAATCCTGTCAAAAAATGTACTTAAAATCCAATTTTTGCAAAAATATCTAAAAATTGAAAATCATAATTTATTTTCCTGAATATGCATAATAAGTTCAAAATAGGTCATATGTGGATGGTATAAAGTGGAAAATGATGGAAATTAGGTGGATTTTAATAAGCAAAATTTGATTAAAAACGAGGGCCAACATTCACATTGAATCTTCTCTTTCTCATTCTACTTCTTGTCTTTAGGCTCCATATAGGGGTACATATCTGCCACATTAAACATCTGATGGATCACTATATCAGGGGGTAACTCAATTTAATATGTATTAACTAAGAACTTCCACAATTTTTTGTAGGTCTCGATTTCTTAAGTTTTAATTTATTATACTCTTCTTTTGCAAGTCTTACTTTTCTTAAATGTGATAGAATAGTCCCCCACTCCAAAATTGATTTCCCTTTTTTTGAGGTATGCTCTTTGATTATAATTTTTTATTTTTTCTTGTAGTTTTTCTCTAACCTATTCATGTAGAATCTGCATGGCCGTAGCAAATTTGTCTGCATCAGCACTTCAAATTTATTTGCTTTTCCAAATTTCAAAGTTCAAATACGCCTCTTGGGTGCATTCCATATACAATTGGAAATGGAATTCTTCCTCTACTCCTGTAAGGAGAATCTTTATATGAATATTTATCCTAGGGAAGAGCTTGATCCCATTGTTTACTGTGTACCAAACATCTAAGTAAATTTCCCAAGCTCCTGTTACCACTTTATTTTACCCATATGTTTGAGGATGATAAGTTGAGTTGTATGAAAGGTTTGTTCCAAGCTTCTTTCATAAATTCCTCCAAAAGCACCCAATTTTTTTGTCTCAGTCTGAAATTATACTTCTAGGTAGCCCATATAGTCTTACAATTTTCTTGAAAAATAAATTTGAAATGTGTGTGGGATCATTAGTTTTTGAACATGGTATAAAGTGTGCCATTTTTTAGAATATTTCCACCACTAGGAAAATGAATCATTCTTTATATGAGTTTTAGGAAAATGAAAAACAAAACCCATACTAATGGCATCCCATGGTCTTCTTGGTATGGGTAGTGGTTGATATAAACCAACAGTATGCTACCTCCCTTTCGTATATTGGAAAATTTTACTCTCATCCACAATATTTTCAACATCAGATCTCATTATTTGCCAGAAACAAAAATATCTTAGTTGAGCATATGTTTTATCATGGCCAAATTGAACAACTATTCATCTATCATGTTTTTATATCAGTAAATTGTCTCTCATCGAACTCTTTAGAATGAAAATTTGGCTACCTTTGAACAACAATCCCTCCTATACAATATATTTGATCCAAGCAGTTTTATCCCTCAACACTGGATTCTCACATCCTTCATAAACTTCTTTAAATTTTGGGCCATGTTTGAACACTTATTTATGATGTTCAAATCATAGAGTGCCCACTTAGAATTCATACATAACCAAGAACCTCCTGTGCAAAGCCTATGTAAGCTTGTTAGCATTCCCACTTATATGTTTTAGAACAAAAGTAAAAATTTACGTGAACTCAAGCCATTTGGCATGCTTCTGCTTGAACTTATCCTACCTAGTTATAAGTTATAATTCATGATTGTTAGTGTACAAGATAAACTCCCAAGGCATGAGATAATGCCTACGTTATTTTAGGTATTTTACCATTGCATAAAAATATTTTCCACAGATCAAAACTTTCTATTTGGTTTCATTTAGCTTCTTGTAGAAATAAGAAATAGGTTTATCCACTTGACTTAGAACAATGATGGTCATACTACTTGCATCACACTTAATTTGGAAAGGTTTTCAAAAATAAGGAAGAGATAAAATCAATTTCTATGTTATATTATTTTTCAACAATTCAAATGCTCTATTAGTTGTAACACTCCACTTAAATGGTTGATGTTCCTTTTTTATGGTATCAACTATAGGAACACATATTCAACTAAAATTCATAATGAACCTTTTGTAGAAGTTGTCCGACCCATGAAATTTTGTACCTCATGAATATTCCTTAGGGTAGGACATTCCTTGATAGCTCTCACCATTTTTAGGTCCATCTTTAGCCCTTTTAGAGAGATTATAAAACCTAAATAGGTTAACTCTGATATCATGAAGGAAAATTTCTTTAGAATTATCAAGAGTTTATCATGCTACAACCTCTTTAGTAGCAACATCAAGAACCTCAATTGTTCTTCTCTAGTTTTACTAAACACAAGAATAACATCCAAACACACAATTACAAATTTTCCAAAAAAAACCTTTATGAATTTATTCATTAGTCTCATGAATGTGATGGGTGCATTGGTTAAGCCAAATTTCATAACCAACCCCTCATATAAACCATCATTGGTTTTGAATGCAGCCTTCCATTCATCTCCCTTTGTCATTCCAATATGGTGATATACATTTTTCAAATCTAATTTTGAAAAATAATTTGCACCACTCAAACAATCCATTAAATCATCTATAAAAGATAAATGAAATATGTAACTTAGAATTATCACGTTGATTGATCTAGAATTTGTACACATTCTCTAGCCTTCATTCTCGTTGAGTTTCATCCTATAGGCTACTTTATTTGGCAAATCTTCAACTGGAATGAGGTGTATGTGGTGACTGATGCTCCTTATAGGTGGTAAGGTATTTGTAAACTCATCAACAATAATTTCAACAAACTCTTATAGTAATGCTTTATTTTTAGTAGGAAATTCACTCAAGTTTGTATTAGTATGTACAAGTCTAGGATAATGAATCAAAGAAAATTGCACCTCTTCATTCCTATTGATTTCCGACAGTAGTTCTTACCAAGTGTAAGTGTTTCTCCTTACACCATGAATAAATCTCCTATCGTATTGCCATGACCTTATAAAAAACATTTGATAGACATGCATAGGCATATTGTCACACAACACTTCATCTTTATAACTACTGATATGGAATTATATGTTGTTGTGTTCACTTACCAAGATATGATGTCCTTTCTCCAACCAGGACACTCAATATGGAGTAGGATGTGTCATTCGTTGCAATATTGACTTCTCCACCATCTTTGCAGAAACCAAATTGTTAGTATTGTCATTGTCAATGATCACTTTACATCATTTTCCTTTTAATTTGCATGCGATTATAAACAATTTTTCGTTGTTGTGCTAGTTCTCGATTCTCCTTTTATGCATTAATCAAAATTGTCTTCAGCATTAATGGCCCACCCATCTCATGAGTTTCTTGTTTTACCTCTATCTTTGCTGTCTCATCCTTAGCTTCTTCAATTTGTGCTCCTCTTTGATTTGCTAACTTGTTCTCAGGGTAATCCCATGACATGTATCATATTTTCCCATATATATAACACTTGATTTCTCTTCCTCTACCTCTACTTCTTGAGAATAGTCCTCTGCTCGTCATTTCTCCTCCTTTAGGAGATTTGTTGCTAGAGCATCCCATTTATTCTCTTGGAGTCTAAAATAGTCCTCTACAGGGAGGCCTTTTAATTTGGTTGGACTCCTTCCTACACTCCTTTGGATTTTTTTTCTAGCCATTTTTTCTTCTACTCTTAATGTTGTCTAGCAAGCATCCTCCACTATCTTCAAGGAAAAGAGGTCAATTAAATGTCATACCTCAGGCCGCATATATGTCTATCCACCTTCTCAATATCTTCCTCTATGTGGCATGATATGATGTTCAACTTATATAATTCTTCATTGTACTATTTCATTGTCATGGCTTTTTGCCTTTGATTTTACAGTGATTTGAATAAATTCAGTTGATAATCATTGGGCATGCATTTTATTTTAAACTTGGCCACCATTCTTTCCCAACTCTTGATATTTTCCTTTCCCTTTTTTCTCCAATCGGCCTGTAATTCATCACACCATAATGTCGTGTGTAGCTTTACTTTGGTCACTACATATTTTACATTTTGGACTTCCTCTATGTCACCATAGTCGAAGTACTTATCTAATCAAGCAACTTTTCCACATTTAAGTTACACCATAAAGTGGCACCCCCATCTTTAGCTTGGATGCTACTTTGGTAACCAACTTTATTAGTTATTCCTTTGTTGAATCTC
This sequence comes from Pinus taeda, assembly GCA_000404065.3. Classification (NCBI taxonomy): domain Eukaryota; kingdom Viridiplantae; phylum Streptophyta; class Pinopsida; order Pinales; family Pinaceae; genus Pinus; species Pinus taeda. Next base: position 122,279 of record APFE031084193.1, read on the forward strand.
TTCCTGGAGCTTCTTCCATATCCTCTTTTGATCATGTATCTTTTCTCTCGCTAATGTCTCCCACATCAAGGTCTCTTCTTTGGGTTGTATACATGGCTTCCATTCTACCTTGGATACACCTTATCTCTAATATTAATTCTTTGTCCCTCATATTTATCTCTCATCCTCCTCTTCTAGATGGCATGCTTGTGGCTATAGTTTTGCTAGTATTTTCAAAATTTATTGATCGTTAGGCTCTATAGATACCCCCCCTAGCTCTGATACCACTATATTTAAAGAAACATGCAGTGAGAGCTTTCTTTGTCTCATTATAGTGCTTAAGTCTCTCTCTAGATTATCGTTCTCTTGGTCTACCCATAGGACCAAAATATTGGTGCTCAAATCCCTATTGACACTCAAATTCACTTAGCCTTGCTACTTAAATCCCTTGGTCAAGGGCTGAACACAAATGCCCATTCATAACTTTTGGTGATTGGGCATTGTTTTTGACGTGGAATTTGGTCTCAACAGCCATGATCACCAACCTATATTAATGATCTATATTGATTACAGGGTGTGTGCGGGTGGGGGGGGGGGGGGATGGGTACCCCTTACATTAACATGTGGATCTACACTCATTGTTCTATCTTGGATATTTTGGCATTATCCATTAAAATATCCAATAGCAGAGAAATCACTAGCTAAAATCCATGGCCCTCATGGATTGGGGGGTGACCCCTAACATCAGTGGGAAGGGGGGGTTGGGGTAGTGTGTAATCATAGTTCCACCATCAAATTTATTATTTGGTAAGTTTAAAATTGTCACACCAAACTCACCTTCAGTGTGTGACAAAAATTCTTGACCTTTGTTGTATGACATCAATAATGTTCGTCCTTTCAACTCAAGCTAGGCTACACCACCATTCAAATTTCCACATCATCATTGGAGTGTATGTACAAACTCATTCTGGCTATCGAATTAATGGTCTCCCCATGCCCCAAGGATACATTGTTAGTCCTACTTCCTTGTGCCATGGTTCTCTCAATATGATTTATGAAATATGGATTTCAAGCAATGCCTTTGTCAAGTCATGAATTTAACACAAAACTATTCCTTCACAAATGAAACACATGATATTTTAATATTTGACATGGAACATAATCACTTAAATAGAGTGAAAATACATAGGTTATGAAATGTGACTTCAATCATCACCTACCCCTTCAAAGATTAATAAAAACGTAGGCATCTAATAGTTAATTGAGACATACTGCACCTAAAATTTGTATTACCAGTAATTACATTCATTGGATGAAAATTTATAGGCCTAAGAGTTTTTTTTAGCATTGGTATCTCTTGTATTTATATCTCTTGACCTTACAAAATATCTCCATGAAACATAATGGAGCTCTAACAAGAACCTCTTGGAGATTTGAATAGGCGTCCCTATTCTAGAAGATTGGATGCCAGCTAATTAAATAGAATAGAAACATCTATCCCATGAGGAAAACTCAATGAAACAACCTAAAAACATAATTTTTTTTTTTACATATCACAATGAAAAAATCTACAAGGAAAAGAAAGAGAAATTAAACATGTGAAAATGGAGTTTGTTTGTCTTGATGCTCCTGCATCATGTTGGTTGACAAAGGTTGACCTTGGTTGAGTATTGTTGGTTATGGTTGACATTGGTTTACCATGGTTGACCTTAATTGACCATGGTAAATCATCATTGACCATGATTACCCATGGTTGATTAAGGATGTAGCTGGTAGATTATGGTGGACTAAACATGACCATGTTGACCATATTTAACTTGGTAACCATATCTGACCATGGTTGAGCTTGTTTAACAAATGTTGACTATGGTTTACTCAAGATGACAATAGGAGACCATTTTTTACTATGGTTTTCCACATTATACTATAGATGACTATGGTTGACAATGTAGGGCTAATTTTCACCATGTTTAGCCACAGTTAATTATGCTAGCCATGTTGACCATGACCATGCATCATTTAGCCAAGCTCATCATGGTTGAATACTTTTTTATGGTTTTTTATGGGTGATAGCGGATGAACATGTTGATGATGTTCAATTATGTGTGGTCATAGTGACCACAATTGAGCATAGTTGAGCTAGCTTGAGCGTGTTTAGTTATGGTTGAACTTATTGACTTAGGTAATTGTTGTAGCGGCTACAACCACCCTCCAAAATGTTTCCTTCGCTTCATTTTGGAGCCTCCCTACTAAATTTCCAACACCTTATCTTGCATTGAATATGTACTTGTGCTTTCATTTGAGTTTTATCTTTGGCTTTACAACTTATGTTTTCTTAATTTCTTTGTTGTCTAAACATAAGATGACCTTTGATTTGGTTGCAATCCAGTTCTAGTAGTGCCTTGATGATCTGTGCAATCCTAAATGGAAATCAACCTTGTTCACAGGAAATGCGCAATTAAATGTAGTAGTGAGCTTTGGCTGCAATATTTCGCAGACCCCTTTGGAAGCTTGTCTTCAGATGGAAAATCGCGCAGTGCATGAGAGGTAGTTAGAGCCACTTAGCCTAGGAATTGCGCATAAGAATTCCCTCAGCAGCTGCCTAATGCATGTGTTATTTAGTTGCCCGGTTCTCCCCAGAACTAGGCAATTTATCCGTGCTTGCATGGCAGCTCTTTTCCTAAAAAATCAAAAAGAAAAAAGAGAAAATCATCCGTAAAAAATAGTGATCTATTTTTAGCAGTTGGAGTTACACTTGAGTAAAATTTAGAAACTATCACCATGTGTCATTTTTTCCTAGCGTTTTGGCTCTCGTGTTATAACCCTAAATCGATCAAATCTATTTAATGGATGCTTCTAGAGCTCAATTGCAAATTCTATCTTGGAGCTCTGGCACGCCTAAGGAGATCTAGGAACCTTCAACAAAGTTAGCAGAAATTTTCTGGGTATGTCTTGCTTTTCTAGTATTTTTCTACTTATTTCTATCGCTTTTGTTTCCTTGGCTTTTGAGAGTGTTGTTTCACTCATTTTATTGAATGACCTCTGGTTTTTTTATTTTTTATAGCTTGTAGAAATGTTCTTTTAAGTTTTTCATTGACTTTCCTAAACATCGCATGCATAACCCAGATTTTAAACTATTGGTCGCCATTGCAGCAACTCTCTCGACAAGCTTTGTTATTCTTTTGTTTGAATGATTCCTGCATTTGTTTATTTCATGCATCACCATTCACTCAAATCTACACCAAACTTCATTAACACATTCAAATTTTCACGCTTTCATGTTGCCCTTGGGTAGATCTGGGCTGCCTTGTCCCAGATCTGGCTCCTTCCAGCATGCACTGCACATTTCTAGATCTCAAGGCTTTGCCTTGGCTCCAGTAATTGAGCAAAGGGTTCTAGTCACTGGCTCTAACTACACAATATGTAGTTTCAGGAGCCAGTTATGGAGCCTTGCTCACTAGAATTGCACAATGTGCAGTCACAACTAGCATCAAAGCCAGACAGAACTACACATTACGCAGTTCCAGTCATCAACAAGCCACACTGGACTGCATATTGCACAATTCTATTCATCATCATCGCTCACTGGCACCTATCACTACACAATGTGTAGATCCAATTGACAATCCCTCACCTCTAAAACAAAAAATTGCGCGCAATCTAGCCTAGTATTTTCCCACTTCATTTCATGGGCTATCCTTGAAGTGCTTTTTGCTTTCAAGCTAACATTTTCATGTGATGAGCATCCTCTCTCTCTCTAGGTACAACAGTTGTTGAGCATCTTTTTAGTAGTACAGGTAACATGGCTTCCAAGAGAGCTAGATCAAAGCATACTATCAAGAGCAGCACTAGAGATGTAGTTGAAGAGGTGCCAATGAGCTTACCGATGTATGAAAACACATAATTGTTCATAGAGAAGGACATGAAGTTAACAAGGTAGAAAATTAAGGACATATTTACAGGAAGATTCAAGGAATATCTTGAAGATCGATAGGTCTATGTTAATCGACAAGTCAAGCTTGTATAAGGTTGCATGAAGGTACTATGCCTTCTGATGTGCAGATGTCATTCACGGGATTGTCTCACATATCAATCTTGAGACGATGACATTGAGAAGTGCCAGTTGAACACAACTTGCTACCTTCAGGATGGAAAACTATCATCAGATGTATCACTTAACAAAGTAGGTGAACCGCATGGATGCTCTCTTTTATACACCCAACAATAATATGAACACTAGAGATATATTGAAGCAGTGAGTGAAGGATTCATCAAAGTTCAGGTCAATGCCCAATCAGGTTTATGAGATTAAGTCACTCAGAAAGGCCTACCAACTCTTGATCATGTTTGCATACTGCTTTTATGGTCAAGAAAGCATGAAGACATTTCCACAGAATTGGGTGGTTGTGTTGGATCAATTGGTGAATGAAGCAAGGTCATTCAACTAGTCGGATATGCTGGCTCTTCAGCTGAAAGTGACTAATGCATGGAATTTTCTTAAGGATGAGAAAGAGAGATTCTATATGTCTCCCTGCGTACTTGATGCAATTGTGCCCAACATCAGTTTCCCAACATGGGTTGGACATCGAAACCATCAGAGAATGATGTGAATATTTACTGCAAGTTTCTTTATGAGTGTAGCTACCGAGGAGTCATGGTGAGGCTATTCGAAAATTTCATCATCCCAGTTTATAATATGATCTTTGAGCAGGATCCACCTTGCATGTCCCAAGAAGCGATACATGCATTAGTTAAGATTACAGATTGGTATGCCTCACCAGTGACACCTTCATCAAGATGTTTACTGGAGAGAAGTCTCCACATGTGCTACCATGGTTTGCCATGGATAAGCTAGTCATGCAAGAGGTTGCATATCACATCCCCATAGGGTTATCAGTAGGACTACACATGAGGAAGAAGGCACCATGTCATGCTCTTCCTTTGTTAACTGGATTGTACAAGATCTGGAGCTTGAAGGATGCAGATCTAGAGGCCAATGACTTAGATAAGTTTGATTTCAAGACCAAGGATTTCAATATGTATGATCCCCACTACATATGCAAGAACCACTTTGCGAAGGTGTATTATCCATGGATCCACAGGATATTTTATTGGGTAGAGAAAGATCCTTGGAGGTACTGTTACAACTCCTCTAGGCTGAATGAACTGCTCAACATGGCTATAGAACGGAAACCAGCTCTGTAGGTAGCAATGCCATAGGAAGAAGCAACAACAACAACAATGAGCAACAAACTGACGCGGGAAAAAGGAAAGAGGAAGATTGTTGAGAAACCAAATGCTGAGAAAATCTAGAAGTTCAGTGAAGATCCTCTCATTGGGAAAGTAGCTTTGGAAATAAAGGAAAAGAGGAAATAACACATAAAGAGAGTAGAAGGGAGGAAGAGAGAGAAGAAGAGATTGGAAGATGTAGAGAGGAATTTGCAGGAAATAAAGAAGAAGTTGAAAGAAGAGTAGGAGCCAAGGAGGAGAGAAAGGGAAGAGGAGCAGAAATAGGAACATGAAGAAAGGTAAGGCACAATGATGGAGAAAAATACACCTATACAAGTTGAGGAGTCAGAAAAACCAGCAGATGAAGAAAAGGGTGAGCGGGTGCAGGTTCGGGAACTTGCTCAAAAGATTGAGAAAATGGTGGAAGCAATGGGCATGGAGTTAGAACAGGAGCCACATGAACAAGATATCGATATCATGGTGATCCAGGGATGGATGTGTATAATCTATCATTTGATGAGTCACAATATTGTACAGGCATGAAGAAAGAAGCTTCCAAATGATGACGTGTCACTTGCACATATGGAGGAATGGGTGATTGTGTCAGATGTTAGAAGACATCCAGTTGCCATGGTTGATGACTCTAAGGCTTATACAAAAGCCACAAGTTCAACTGTCAATTTCCTATTAGCATAGAATGATTACATGGAAAAGGACTTGCAAGAGGCCAAGCAGAGGACAAAACAATCCGTAGGATCCACTATGGCAGAGTTGAGAAAAGCGTTACTTATTGAATTATCGACTCTTGAGACCACCATGCAGAAAATTTATGAAAAATTTGTCACCGTGCACTAGGTAGTTGTCCATTTATATAATTTTCAGAAGAAATATATGAAGAGTGCCAAAAATCTCAAAGACATCCACACTACTATTACGCATGTACAGAAATGGACAATGAGGTACAAGGGAGCCCAGCTTTACTTGTAGAAGATGTTGAAGCTGCGGGAAGTGTTGGGTGTGGAGCCTAATTATCTTCTATATTCAAAGGTATCATCTCATTGGACCCCAGTTCGTAATGGGGCAGCAAATCCGCCCGTAAAATATATGCTGCAAGGGGGGTCCTAACGAAAAATAGATGTAAAATTGCCTTGTAAAATGTTGTAATTTCGTAGTCAATCTGGGCCATTCATTAGGTGGATATCTGACGTTAGAAGTTATGTTTAATTTAGGTTTTTTCCCTAGAAGGAAACCCCTTGCTATATATGAGGGAATTGTATTGCATCTATGTACAACTGTATTCTAAGTGAGGAAGAGAGAGGAGATTAAGAGCGAAGAGGGAATTACAATGGATCTGTTGTAGGTTGTATCTCTTGAATTTGCTAGAAAATATAAAAGGAAGGATTGTCTATTTATCCATGGACATAGCCCAAACTGGGTGAACCATGTATATCTATGTCTCTCTTGTTTTATGCGTATTTTGTGCTTATATTTCTATAATATTTTATGTGTTCCATTGCTCTGTAATATACAATTTTCTAATAGGAAGAGCTAGAAAAAGAATGGATTCAAATGTTGATCCAAAACTATGAGCAACTCCCTCCACTCATCAATAGAATTGAGGCTTCCTATGCATGGTTGTCCAAGAGTTTCGATATCATAGTGAGGACACCCATGATCGCTTCAATCAGATCCCCCGCTCAAGCCATTAAGAAGAACCAAGTACTGTTGGAGGTTGACAGGTATGTGGAGTAGTTGATGTGAGAGGCCACCAATGATGACTTGTTGTTGAGTGTAGAAAACATACACAAGTACATTGGTCGTCGATCCATACTCAGGACAATGTTTCGCATGCTTCAATATGAGTTGGACAAAGGTTCCAAAACCATATACCCAGAAGCCATGGAGGTAAGAGTTTATTTCTAGAAAGACATCACCAAATAGTGTGGGGACACAATAGTGGAGTACTAAGATTGGTATCAGTTTGTCATCGAAGACCATGAAGAGGATGTTGTCGAGTTATTCTTTCCCCAAGCTTCTGAGTGATGGTGTTTGTCTTGTTAGGCTGACTCAAACCTATTTTGTCCCACATGGGTATATGAGGAAATTTTATGACTATTTGTAAATATATTGTAAGTGAAATTCCAAGTGTCACTGGTGGAATGTGAATAGTCACTATGAAATGTAAAGAGTTATTTATAAATAATATGAAGATTCATGAGGGTATTCAAAGAGTCAAATGGGAATGTCAAGGGTCACCCCACCCTTTGTTATATATAGAACCTCATAACTCATAGTAGGGGTTTCGCGAGCTAATATTTTGGCTAGCCATTGCTTAACGAAGGCTTGGAGATTATTGTGATGAGCCTTGGCTTTTCCAAAGTGTAGCGTGAGTACACTTCTTTGGAGGAGCAGGTAGTGTTGATTGTAATGTTCCACTATTGGGGCTAGTGGCTGTCAATGGTGTATGTATGGATGAAACTTTCGCTTAATAATAATATAACTCATCCAACACATTTTCATGCATATGTTTTTATTATAGTTGGACTATTTTGGTTGCTTTAGAAATGCATGTTATTTAACTTATGCATTTGTGTATGAACTATTATGTATGAAATTTTATGAATCTTGTAGAACACATATTTCTGGATTCACCTATCACTTTGGGTTGCGGACTATTCTGCTTCCATCTTGTGATGTCATTCTGCCCGTGTCTTCCTTTCATGTTGTGTATTATTACAGGCTTTAAAGGGACACAATTCCTTTTCCCCTCTAAGTGTTGGAAATCCTATTCATCTCACTTGATTCATTGCAAGGTCACACACTTGCTTCCGACCAAAGCTATCATACTTACCTATGCATGCTACCATGAGCAGGGTGTTACATTACTACCCATTGTTGGGACTCCTACTCCAAACGCTCTGAGGTCTAGTTGGGACTTCTTACTAGGGAGATCCCCTTGACATGTTGGTGGATCCAACACCATCAACATTGCTCATGCTAGAAGGAGGGCCAGATGACAAGCTAAGGCCTCAAACTCTATTTTGAATCTCTGCACATCATTCACAACTTACATTACAATCTCAACTTTGGAATGTTTTTCTCATGGACATGATTTTGAAGTGTTGGAGGATGTCATCAATGACTTGTCATGAATCACATACAACAGTGAAGATGCAATAGCCTCGTTAAGACATGGAGTTTCATTTTTAGGATTTTGTGAGAGGAATGAAGTCCCCTTGAATTTCCTTTGGGATTCTCACTCACATGTTCAAATGGAGAGTTCAACAATGGTGTCTCACATTGCTCGTAGCCTCAATTCACTCTTTTAATCACATGATTAGAGAGTTAGGTAATGATTTATTCCATTACGACCATAAAGAACTTAATAAAAAAAATTGGAATTACAAAAAGAACCTGACGAATCTTGTTGAGTCCTGAAACTACATATCTCCTACACACTCTCCTCAACTTTTTCCCCTCACATGGACCTCATAAGCTATCAAAAATCATTGCATATTGATTCTAAAAGAGCATTGAAATGGTTTTCTAACTATGGTTTTTTGTTTGTTGTTTGAATTAGATTTTGCTCATGAGTTGCGGAATGCAGCCACTTTCTGCAGCTGATTCAACTTTCCGCAGCTGTTTTTGTTAAACTCTAGGTTGAAGGTGTCATCAAGCAAAATAAGGCATGTGGGCAAGTTAAGAATGACCTGGACATGGATCAGGTCCTATTGGATTAGCTGGCTTCATTAAGGAAAGTCGTGGTCAACGATGGTCAAATGGTGGTCTGACAAAGGAGTCCTACGGCAACCAGACTCTGTTTTCAAACACGTGAAGGATTCATGGCTATTCCTAGATCCCTGTGGTCATGTTGACACCTGTAGACTGCCCCACGATGTGAATCCAACAGCCACTTTTGATAGATTGAATAATCTCGACAACCAGTATGCTAAGATTACGGACGCTCTCCTTTTACATGTCCTCAATTAAAGATATTTCATAGGAAAACAATTATGAATTTTTGTTATACATAATGCATTTCCAAATGCATAGAGTTAGTCTTTGTTGATGTAATTCTGATGTTAAGTTTACTGTGCCGTGACACTAGTCCCACTATGGTAACGAGAGCATTCTTCCTCTGTTTTGAAATATAAAGAAGACTCTGTTTCTATATGACTGCGTGAGCATAATTATGGACTGATAGCCTGTTGACCAAGACCGTGCAGAGGGTCCCTACATGCTGAGGTTTTGTTTCCTTATTGTTGTAAAGTTTTTATGTAGTGTTTTCTTATTTCCATTGCACATATTTCATAGTTATCCACCTCTATATATTTCATTTGTTATGGTATTAACATTTCATTCCTGTACATGATTTTTCAAGCTTTGTATATTGTTGTTAAGACTGATCAATGTGTGTGTTTCAAGATAAGGTAGGCCCATGCATTTTCATACAATCTTTGTAATAACTAGTGACATGGGATTAGTCTCTCTGCTGACTTTGCTTTTCTTATTTTTTTTAATTCCAGTTATGCTTTGATTTCAGTCTTATTCGCTTGCTTTGTTAGTTAGTTTAGATATCAACTTTCTCATATCATTGACGTTATCTCCTAAAGCCATAGCTTAGACTACCTGGTGAGCTATCGAACTATGAATGATGTGATTTGATTTTAGTTTTACTTTTCTGCAATTAGATATCAACTTGCTCATATCATTGACGTTATCTCCTAAAGCCATAACTTAGATTACTTGGTGAGCTATCGGACTATGAATGATGTGGTTTGATTTTAGTTTACTTTTCTGCAGTTAAATATCAACTTGCTCATATCATTGACGTTATCTCCTAAAGCCATAGCTTAGACTACCTATCGAGCTATTGGACTATGAATGAAGTGAATTGATTTTACTTTTATTAGTTTGATTTGTTGAGTGTAGTAGCTTAACTCATTTTTCTCTTTGTACTTAAATAAGTAGCATAGATAATGGTTTCATGATCATAGTTCATTATTTGTTTGCTTTGAATAGCAGCACATTTTCATTCTTGTTCAAGTATTAATTTCATCACTAATATGTTCTAAGACCCTCTGAAGTGTTAAGTTCTAGAAATCATTATAGAGGACATAATTTCCTTAAAATCTATATCCATGCTTTCCTTCTAGAGTATTCTTAAAACTCAGTGATAGGATTTCCATTCACATTAGGAGATAAATGAAGATAAAAACCCCCAAAACAAAATAAAAATAAAAAACAACAAAAAGTAGGAAAGAGGTTGTCTTGCACATATAGTGCGCCAAACTTCATCAACTTATGAATCCCAGATTAATAATTAATGTAGCAATTTAGGACACACTAAATTGACTAAACATTTTGGCACCGTTGCCAGGGAAGTGTAACTAGGGAGCCGATCTCTTACATAAAAAAAAAGAGGGGAAAATTGATAACTTCTTGAAGTATGCTCTCCTCTTGCACCTACTGTGATCTGGAGGATTAGAAAAGAGAGTTATTAGTTCAATAATTTCTTGATTATGCTCTCTTCTTGCACCTTGTGTGATCTGGAGGATCAGAAAGAGAATTATTAGCCTGACTTGAAAGAAAAATAAAAAATAAAAAATGACATGCATAGAGCAAGAGATTCTAGGGGAAGGTTTATAGCTAGGGCCAAGAGTTCGATTTTCACAACTCCAGCTACTTCAAGGCATAGACAAGATTCACCTCCATCTACTCCTAGCCTTAGGATTCCTAGAATTCAAGGAGCAACAACTGAATTAGATGATTCTCCCACACTATCTACTAAATCTGATCTAGGAGAAGAACCTTTATTCACTTCTACAGGGGAACATATTGTAATCAAAGAAGTAGAATCACCTGAAGAAGAGGGAAATGGAGAAACTCTCTCTCGTCCACCTTTGATAGAAGAACCAAAAGACTTTGAGGAAAATATCATGATGGAGGAAGTAGTAGATGGATTCGGAGGAGGGGTAGAGGTAGAGGAAGAGGAAATAATGGAGGCAATAATGGTGGAGGTAGAGGTAATAATGGAGGAAATAGGGAGGGAGATAAGTCATTCGGATTCCGTATAGTTGATGAGGAAACCCATATAGCAATGAAAAACATTTCACCATTTGTCCTCCCAAACTTTTATGGGTTGCAAAGTGAGGATCCTGAAACATTTCTATTTGAGTTTGATGTCGTGTGCCGAACCTATGACTATATGGAAGACTCTCAAAAACTCAAACTGTTTCCTTCAACATTGAAGGGAGCCACTTTGAAATGGTTTATGGGATTAGTCACCCAATATATTAGGACTTGGGATGATATGAAACAAACATTTTTGTATAGATACCTGGACTATTGCATGCCCACCAATTATAAGGATGAGGTATTCAAAATGATGCAAAAAGAAGATGAAAACTTGGAGGATTTACTTGAGAGATTTAAATACAACTTAAAGAGAGAAAAAATGAGTAATTTAGATGAGGAAACTTTGAAAGCCCTTCTATTAAATGCCATTAGAGATGAATGGATAGATATTTTAAACATGATGGGGAAGGGAGATATTTCTCAACTTCCACTTCGTGATATTGCAGAACTATGTGTCCATCTCTCAAGGGGAAAATCTAAAATGGGAAAAGGACCTAGAGATCCTTCTCTTATTAGAGCAAACAAATCTGCAACTGGATCAGTAAGTAGGGTAGAGATTGGCAATATGCTTGATGAGTTCAAAACTGATATTCTAGGGAGCCTTAGTGAACAACTAGACACCCTTAAAATACAAAACAAGCAGAAAACAGAAGTTGATCCCTTGGCCATCTTTTGTCCAAAATGTAGGAAGAAACATGCGCTAAGGGAATGCCCCTTGGATGCAAGTTGTAGAAACATGTATGATTTGCTCAAAAAGTCATGAAACCAAGGATTTTCCTTCAATTCCTAGGCTTAAAACTATCTTTCAAGAATATCAAAATTCAATAGATTCCCTTTGTTTTGTTTCAAGACGACCTTGGCAGGGGCAACAAAATCAAGGATTTAACAACCCTATGAACTTTTAGCCCCCGCCAAATTGGAATTCTTGGCAACAACCTTGGCCCCAACCTAAAAATCCATATCAATCATGGGCACAAGGGATACAAAATCCTTATGGGGGATTTGCTCAAGTTTATCAATATCCTCCATCTTTTCAAAATCAACAAACTCGACAACTTCCAAATCAAAATCCACAACTTTCATTGCCATTTCCACAACAAAAACCTTCACAACCAAATCCAAATCCTAAACTCTTGCTTCCATTTCAACAAAAGACAAATCAACTACCGGCCCAGCCATTGCCAAATCCTAACAACAAAAATCCTCAGAATGCTTACATGGTAGAAGGACAACAATTTCCTACCTATATGATTATTCCTCTTAATGATGTTCAACTCAAGTCTTATAGAGTTTTAGAAAAACCTTCTATAGATGTTCAAGAGCAAGATACCTCTGAGGAGGATTCTCTTAAAGTCAATAAAGGATCTGAGGAATCATCTCTTCAAAACCCAAACATTCAAAAAGAGAAAGAAAAAGAGTCAACCCCCACAACTCCTATAGTTGAGCAACCTGCATCTTGATCCACACCTCCTTTCCCTGATTACAAATTGACAAAGGGGTGGAAAAACAAATCTTGTTTCCTGACTATGATTTTCTAGATGAATTAAAGAATGTCTGTATCAAGATTCCCTTGCTACAAGCCATTAGAGAAATTCCTATTCTAGCAAAAACAATAAAGGAGTTGAGTCTTAAAACACCAGGAAGGAAACCAAGAGATACAAGAAGAATCCACTTGGTAGGAAAAATTGCAGATATCAGGATGGGAAAAATTACCATGCAGAAGTATGTAGATCCAGGTAGTCCAATTGCCAAGACACATATAAATGGGATAGAAATTCCAAACACTTTGATTGACTTAGGGGCTGCTATCAACATTATGAGTAGACAAACAATGGAACAGCTTAAACTTCCTAATATTCTTTTTACACCCACCTTACTGCAACTTGTAGATAGATCAATAATCAAACCAGATGGTGTATTAGAAGATATTCCAGTCTCCTTAGATTCTTGGGAATATCCAGTAGATTTCATGATTTTGACTCCCAAGA
>APFE031084193.1:137825-192550 GCA_000404065.3 Pinus taeda
TTTCTACAAATTAGATATCAGATTGCTCAAGTTGTTTATGATTACCTCCTAAAGCCAGAGCGAGTCGAATGGTGAGGGGTCAGAATATGAGTTGATGTAATGTGATTTTAGTTTACTTTGATTGCAATTCTTGGATTTCTTTGAGTTTAGTTTTTCTTATATTTTCATGGCAGCAAGGATACTGGGATTCATGGTCACTAGCTCACTGTTGTTTAATTAGAATAGTGGCACATTTTCACTCTCTTTCAGGAATTGGTTTCATCATTGCATGTTTTAAAACCTTTTTTTTTTTTAAGTTTGAAGTTTTGAGAATCATTTTAAAGGACATCATTGCCTTAAACATTTATATCATACTTGTCTTTTAGAATTTCCATCTCACATTAGGGAATTAACAGATATAAACCCAAAACAAAACAAAAACTCAAAAATGACAAAAAAATAAGAAATAGGTTATCTTGCACATATAGTGCGCCGCACTTCAACAGTTTATGACTCCCGGATCGACAATTAATACAACAATTTAAGACACTCTAAATTGACCAAACATTTTGGCGCCATCACTGGGGAAGTGTAACTAGGTAGCCAATTTCCTAAAAAAAAAAAAAACAATAAAAAGAAGACAAAAATTGATAACTTCTTGAAGTATGCTCTCCTCTTGCACTTAGTGTGATCTGGAGGATCAGAAAAGAGAATTATTAGCCCAACTTAAAATAAAAAAATGACATGCATAGAGTAAGATATTCTAGGGGAAGGTTTATAACTAGAGCCAAGAGTTCGATTTTCACAACTCCATCTTCTTCAAGGCATAGACAAGATTCACCACCATCTACCCCTAGCCTTAAGATTCCTGGAATTCAAGGAGCAACTAAATTAGAGGATTCTCCTACACCATCTACCAAATCTCATTTAGAGGAAGACCCTTTCTTTACTTATACAGGAGAGCATATTGTAATTCAAGAAGTAGAATCACCTGAAGAAGAAAAGGAAGAAATTCCCTCTCATCCTCCCTTAATAGAAGAACCAGAGGACTCTGAGGACTCTGAAGAAATTATCATGACAGAGGAAGTATTAGATGGATTTGGAGGTAGAGGTAAAGGTAGAGGAGGAGGAAACAATGGAGGAGGAAATGGAGGAGGAAGAGGTAACAACGAAGGAAATAGGGATGGGGATAACTCATTTGGATTCCCTATAGCTGATGAGGAAACTCATACAACAATGAAAAACATTTCACCATCTGTCCTCCCAAACTTTCATGGGTTGAGAAGTGAGGATCCCGAAACATTTATATTTGAGTTTGAAGTCTTGTGTCGAACCTATGATTATATGGAACACTCTCAAAAACTCAAACTGTTTCCTTCAACATTAAAAGGAGCTGCTTTGAAATGGTTCATGGGATTAGCCACTTAGTCTATTAATAGTTGGAATGATATGAAACAAACATTCTTGGATATATACTTGGACTATTGCATGCCCACCAATCATAAGGATGAGGTATTCAAGATGATGCAAAAAAAAGATGAAAACTTGGAGGACCTACTTGAAAGATCTCAATACAACTTAAAGAGAGCAAAAATGAGTAATCTAGATGAGGAAACCTTGAAAGCCCTTCTATTGAAAGCCATTAGAGATGAATGGATAGACATTTTAAACATGATGGGAAAGGGAGATATCTCTCAAATTCCACTTCATGACATAGCAGAACTATGTGTCCATCTGTTAAGGGGAAAATCTAAAACTGTAAAAGGGCCTAGAGATCCTTCTCTGATTAGAGCAAACAAATCTACATCCAGTTCAGTAAGTAGGGAAGAGATTGGTAATATGCTTGATGAGTTCAAAACTGATATTTTAGGGAGACTTAGTGAGCAACTAGACACCCTTAAAATAAAAAACAAGCAGAAAGCAGAAGCTGAAGCTTTGGCCATCTTTTGTCCAAAATGTAGGAAGAAACATGCTCTAAGGGAATGTCCCTTGGATGCAAAAGTTGTAGAAACATGTATGATTTGCTTGGAAAGCCATGAGACCAAGGATTGTCCTTCAATTCCTGGGCTCAAAGCTGTCTTTCAAGAAGATCCAAATTCAATCGAGTCTCTCTGTTTTGTTACAAGGAGACCATGGCAGGGGAAAAAAAATCAAGGGTTCAACAATCCTATGAACTTTCAACCCCCACCAAATTGGAATCCTTGGCAACAACCTTGGCCCCAATCTCAAAATTCATATCAATCATGGGTACAAGGTATGCAAAATCCTTATGAGAGATTTGCTCAATTTTATCAATATCCTCCATCTTTTCCAAATCAACAAGCTCCACAACCTCCAAATCAAAACCCACAATTTTCATTACCATTTCCACAACAACAATAAACTCCTCAACAAAATTCTCAACTCTTGCTTCCATTCCAACAAAAAGCAAATCAACTACCTTCCCAGCCATTGCCAAATCCCAATAAAAAAAATCCTCAAAATGCTTACATGGTATAAGGACAACAATTTCCTACCTATATGATTGTTCCTCTCAATGATGTACAACTCAGTTCTAGTAGAGTTTTAGAAAAACCTTCTATAGATGCTCAAAAGAAAAGTATTTCTGAAGAGGATTCTCTTGAAGCCAATAAAGGTTCTGAAGCATCTCTTCAAAACACAAACACTCAAAAAGAAAAAGAAAAAGAGTCAACCCCCACAACTCCTATAGTTGAGCAACCTGCATCTTCATCCATGCCTCCTTTTCCTGAAAGATTACAAATTGACGAAGGAGTGGAAAAACAAATCTTGTTGCCTGACCATGATTTCCTAGATGAATTAAAGAATGTCTGTATCAAGATTCCCTTGCTACAAGCCATTAGAGAGACTCCTATTCTAGCAAAAACAATACAGGAGTTGAGTCTCAAAAGACCAGGAAGGAAACCAAGAGATACAAGAAGAATCCACCTTGTAGGAAAAATTGCAGATATCATGATGGGAAAAAGTACCATGCAGAAGTATGTAGATCCCGGTAGTCTAATTGTCAAGACACATATCAATGGGGTAGAAATTCCAAATACTTTGATTGACTTAGGGGCTGCTATCCACATTATGAGTAGACAGACTATGGAACAACTAAAACTTCCTAATCTTCTTTTTACACCTACCTTACTGCAACTTGTAGATCGATCTATAATCAAACCAGATGGTGTATTAGAAGATATTTTAGTCTCCTTAGATTCTTGGGAATATCTAGTAGATTTCATGTTTTTTACTCCCAAGAGTAATCTAGGAGGGCACCCACTCATTTTAGGAAGACCTTGGCTAGCCACAACTGATGCTTTCATTAGTTGTAGATCTGGGGATATGTACATTTCTGATGGTAATTCAACAAAGAAATTGAATTTTTATCCTCTAGCAAAAGCAATTACAGAAGTAGGAGATAATGAATGGGTCAATGATGAGGACACTATACAACCTGTCTTTACCATTTCTAAAATCAGTGAAGATAGTCAAATTCTGAACACATTAGAAAATTTTGAGACATCTTCGGAATATGACCTCACACAATTTCAGTTAGATTCTGACATTAAATATTTATCATCAAGACAAATGTCTCTTTACTCTATGGAAGAGTTCGGTAGTTCTACCATTGATATTTTTCTAGGTAAAACATTGAATATCAACAAAAATTTGGAAAAATCACAACAGGAAGAGCTAACCAAAATCTTGCAAAAACATTCTACTGCATTTGCATGGGAGTGTACTGATATGAAAGGTATTGACCCTAAGACTTGTATCCATCATATCTATATCGAGAAAAACAACAGACCAATCAGACAACCTCAGAGAAGGATGAATCCAAATCTTAGGGAGATAGTGAAAGAAGAGCTCCGAAAACCACTCAATGTAAGCTTCATTTATCCAATTTTAGATAGCCAATGGGTTTCTCCTTTGGTTATAGTACCTAAAAAGAATGGTAAAAGGAGGGTATGCATTGATTATAGGGAATTTAATAAAGCAACTTTGAAGGATCACTTTCCTTTGCCCTTTATCGATCAAGTATTAGATACATTAGCAGGCAAAAAGTACTTCTCATTTGTAGATGGTTTTAGTGGTTATAATCAAATTCAGGTAGCACCTGAAGATCAGAATAAGGCCACATTTACCTGTCCATGGGGAACTTTTGCTTATCAAGTGCTTCCTTTTGGATTATGTAATGCACCTGCAACATTCCAAAGAGTTAGGAATTTTTTTTGATCTAATCCATGATTGTGTAGAGGTTTATATGGATGATTTTACAATTTATGGTGATTCGTTTGAAGAGGCATTAGAAAATTTGGAAAAAGTCCTTATAAGATGTAAGGAAACAAACCTTTCATTAAAGCCATGAAAAATGCTTTATGATGTTTACTGAAGGTATTGTTTTAGGACATCATATTTCAAGGGATGGGATTAAAGTTGATAAATCAAAAGTTGAAGTCATCTCCAAGTTGCATATTCTAAATTGTCAAAAAGATGTTAGAAGTTTTCTGGGATTTACTGGATATTATAGAAGATTTATAGAAAACTTCACCAAAATAGCATCTCCACTCTTCAAACTGCTTACAAAAGACTGTGAATTTAAATGGGGTCCTGATTGCGAATCAACATTTGAAACTTTGAAAGCAAGAATATTTGAAGCACCCATCTTGAGAGGACCAAATTGGAAACTTCCTTTCCATATTTCTACAGATGCTTCAGATACAAATCTAGGGGCTGTGTTGGGACAAAAAGATTTAGTTCCTTATGCCATTTACTATACCAGTAAAAATTTAACTCCCACTGAGTTGAACTATACTGTGACTGAAAAAGAGTTCTTAGTTTTTGTTCATGCAATCAATAAGTTCAAACATTATATAAGAGGCTATGAAACTTTTATTCATACTAATCATTCTGCAATTAGATATCTAATGAACAAACCTATTACTAATGGAAGAGTTACAAGGTGGCTCCTACTTTTACAGGAATTCAATATTACTGTGTTGGATAGACCAGGGAAATAAAATACGGTAGTTGATTTCCTGTCTAGGATTCAGAATACTAAAGAAGATTCTCCTGTAGAGGACAAGTTTCCTAATGAATATTTATTTGCAGTAACTACTAAGACCCCTTGGTATGTAGATATAGCTAACTATTTTCTTATAGGGAAACTACCTCCACATTTTTTTCCTGGTGAAAGAAGAAAGATTATTCAGGAAAGTTTGAAATATTCATGGATTTCTAACGAATTGTTTAAAACAGTGCCAGATCTTCTGATCAGAAGATGTGTTAGGGAAGATGAAATGCCTGATATTCTCAAAGCATGTCATGATGAACCATATGGTGGACACTTTGCTGACAAAAGGACAGCCTATAAAATCCTCTCTTTAGGATATTATTGGCCATCACTCTTCAAAGATGCAAAACACTATGTGAAAAGGTGTGACAACTGCCAAAGAGTAGGGAAACCTACCCTTTCAAATGAAATGTCATTGCAGCCATAGGTACTCATCGAGCCCTTTGAAAAATGGGCTTTAGACTTCAATGGACCTATTAACCCTCCATGTAAACAAAGAAAGTATATATTGGTATGTACTGATTATGTCACTAAATGGGTAGAAGCCAAAGCATTATTTTCTGCTACTAAGCATTTAGTTATTAGTTTTCTTTATGAGGATATTTTTACTCGCTTTGGTGTTCCAAGAGAAATTGTGTCAGATCAGGGAGGTTAATTCACATCCAACCTGGCAGAGAAGCTGATGGAAGAATACAAAGTCAAGCACAGAAAATCTACTTCTTACCATCTGCAAGCAAATGGTCGAGTCTACGAACAAATTTCTTGAAGGCATCGTTACCAAGACTGTTCATCTACACAGAAGAGATTGGGTAGAAAGGCTTCCTAAAACCTTATGGGCCTATAGAACTACATGGAGGAATACAACAGAACATTCTCCCTATGAAGTTTATGGGAAAGAAGCCCTACTCCCCATTGAGTTCCAAGTTAAAACTTTCAAGATAACAGTTCAGTTGGGAATGGATCTATCAGAAGCCCAAAAGCATAGAATGGAGTAGTTGAATGAACTAGATGAGATCAGACAAGAGGCAATCCTAAGAACTGATCTAGTTCAATATCAAAGAGCTAAGTGGCATGACAAATACATCAAAGAGAAAAAGTTTCAAGAAGGATATTTGGCATTGCTATTTGATTCCAAGTTCAAAGATTTCAAAGGTAAATTTCAAACTCAATGGCTTGGGCCATATGAGATCGACAAAGTCTTTAGC
Source organism: Pinus taeda (assembly GCA_000404065.3). Classification (NCBI taxonomy): domain Eukaryota; kingdom Viridiplantae; phylum Streptophyta; class Pinopsida; order Pinales; family Pinaceae; genus Pinus; species Pinus taeda. The sequence goes on from APFE031084193.1 coordinate 144,087, forward strand.
AATGGAGCGGTAAGAATCAAAATCATTGATGAATATCAAACTCCTCTTATTGTGAATGGTCACTGATTAAAGATCTATCATAAGCCACTCCCAAAGGAGGAATTTGTAAAAATCTTTCAGGATAATTTTGCAATAAGGTTGGTGAAGAAGAGTCCTTCTTCTCCACCAGCCTAGTCCTTGTTCTTTCTCTGTTAAAAAGAAAACCTTTGTATAAACCTGAAAACCAATCACTGATTAGAAGTCTTATGCAAAAAATATAGGGTGAAAATCAGAACTTTCTGATGCCCTATATTTTCCAAAAAAAAAGTCTCTGTCATTTCAGAGTCTCTTGTCACTTCACTTCATTTCACTCCACTTTGCTTCATTTCACTTCACTTCACTTCATCTCATTTCATTTCATTATCATATTTTGCTAATAAAAGTCCTTTCATGACCAGTTTTCAGTCACTCAGTCATCATTCATCCATCTCCATTCAGTCATATGTCCACTGTGTTAGTTTCCGCAGCTGAATCCTATTTCCGTAGCTAGAAACTGATTCCGCAGCTAGTTGTTGATTTCACAGCTAGCACTCTGTTATTCAACAATGATAGTCAGATGTTAGCCAAATAATAAAAAGAACCAAATGCAGGTATGACAAAGGAAATATGTTGAAGATATGAAGCACCTAAAAGCATCAACATGGAGCAGCTAATCAAAGGATAATGGACGGAAGTGGCAAAAATTCCAAGGTATGAGTAAGATTCATTTCAAATAGAAATTTAAAACACATTCTATATAGTTATGAAACCACGGCTCCATTATATGTAATGATTGGCATTGATAGCTTCCATAACCGTTCCACGGCCTTTACATGATTCCTCCACAAACCTTGCATTAAATTTTAAACGGCCTCATGATCAGCCTCCGAATTTAACTCGTGTTTTTTGGTACATTGGCATTCCATCTACCGAACCGAGTAATTATGGGGACGTAATTGAATTGATCACGGCTCTTCTCCACCTCAAAAATTCCGCAGCCATTTTGTGAGCATGCTCCGCAGCCATCTAGTTCAAAACTCTGCCGGGCTCACTTTACTCCCCTACTATCCCATCGAAGTTACATTTTTATTTCTACCCTATTCACATAAACCTCCACTCCGCTCTGTGAACTCATTCCCACTACCTGTTCTCTGTTTTTTTCCATTTACAATCGCTGGTTTTTCTCCATAAACCTTGTCCATTCTCCGCTAACCTAGCCTTCTCACCCCCGTCAATCCATTACTCATGCAGACGTATTTTAAGGCAGGAGGAAGGAATGGGTCTCTTGTTGAGAGCAAAACCGGAAGGGCCCAAATTCATGGAGGGCTATCTGCAATTGAAAAGCATACTAAAGAAGGTACGGTGGCTACGGTTCATTTAGAAATTCAAAGGTTACAATAAAGAAATTACGAAGACTGTTGTGAGGTATTTTAATGGCGTGGAAGTTGAGGTTGGAGACCTTAAATTTTCTGTCATAGAGGCATCTATAGCAGCCGCAATGGAACTCCCACAGGAGGGAGAACCGTGGTTCAAAAATAAAAGCTTTGATGAGAGGGCCTGGAGGGTTATCCTACGCAATCTAGGTATGGATATAACCATTTTCAAATGTGGAATCCCTATATATGCTTTAGAAGAAAAGTGGGCCAGTCTATTATTGATAATCCAGAAGTTTATTACATGTGAAGTATGATTTGGGTCCATGTATATGTACCACACCCGGTTGCTGATGAATTTTCTAGAAAATTAAACTCTCAATTTGCCTTACTTTTTATTGAATATCTTGAAAAAGATGTGCACAACTGTCCAAAAGAATTTGGAGGACGTAGAACCCCACCTGCACCATCACGGCCTTGTGAAAATTTTGATTGAAAAACAGTTGAAAGAAAAGAAGGATACTTGGGAACAGTTTTTGGTTAGAAACTTCTTTCAAGATCCACCTGAAACACTAGAGAGCAGCTCAGCGAGGAAGAGTAGGAGAAAGAAAAAAAGTGTGAAAATTCAAGACACTCCTACTAACATAGCCAAAGAAATTAATCAAGAAGAGAAGTTGTTTGAAAGTAAGAAGGAAAGAACTGAGGATAGGAAGCAAAGAAAATTAAAGGGGAAAAGAAAAATTGAGGCTGTCTATCAAACCCCAAAACCTTCCTCAGAAGAGGACCATGAAATATTGTCTGAAAGACTAGTTTATCTTTAGGAACAATCAGCTGTAGCAAAGAAGAAAGGGAAAGAAAAACAGAGTGTGGAGAAAGAGGACACTAGCTCACAAAATTTAAGGAGAAGCTCCAGACCTAAAGGGAAATTGAGGACAGTACAAACTAAAGGGCCCCACTTCATTGACTTAGGAGGGGAAACACCAGAACAACCTTCAGAAATCTCTCCTAGACGTAGCCCACACCATACTCCTATTTCTTAGCCAGATTTTGACATGAGTCCTTCTCGGCCAGATTTTGAGATCAGCCCTTCTCAACCGGATTTTGGGGTCAGCCCAAGAAAGACTACACCTGAGATAGACCCAAACTAGCAAGAAATGTATGATTATATCGAATCATTGGAGAATACTGCCAGATCCAAGCACTTCATCTACCCAGCCTAATGTAGCATAGGAAGCTCTAATCCAATCACTGAAACAGGAAGTTTTTGAACTGGAGGTCTTAAATAGACACATAAGAAGGGAAAATGAAACATTGAAGGAACAAAGCAGATTGGATAAGATCATTCATGACAACACCATGTTGCATCTTGGGCTGTGGCAGAAGAAGAATAGGAAGTTGAAGAAAAAGAGCAGGAGCTTGAGTAGAGCTCTTATCGACCTCAAATTCAGGTGCTTATTGAGAAAGCCTAAGATGATAGTGGTACCAAGAAAGAAGAGAAGAAGGCTAGATGTGCTAGTAGAGGTCTCAGAACACATGAACTGAAGGGAGGATAGTCAAATTTTTGGTTGCATGGGGACATGCAAGACCTTCACAGTGGGGGTATGTTGAGCCCTGAAACTACATATCTCCTACACACTCTCCTAGACTTTTTCCTCTCACCTGGACCTCATAAGCTATCAAAAATCATTGCATATTGATTCTAAAAGAGCATTAAAATGGTTTTCTAACTATGTTTTTGTGTTTTCTATTTGAATTAGATTTTTCTCATGAGTTGTGAAATGCAGCCACTTTCTGCAGCTGATTCAACTTTCCGTAGCTGTTTTTGTTAAACTCTAGGTTGCAGGTGTCATCAGGCAAAACAAGGCATGTGGGCAAGTTAAGAATGACCTGGACATGGATCAGGTCCTATTGGTTTAGCCGGATTCATTAAGGAAAGCCGTGGTCAGTGGTGGTCAAATGGTGGTCTAATGAAGGAGTCCTACGTTAACCAGACTCTGTTTTCAAACACGTGAAGGATTCGTGGCCATTCCTAGATCCCTGGGGTCATGTTCATACCTGTAGACTGCCCCACGATGTGAATCCAACAGCCACTTTTGATAGATTGGATAATCTTGGCAACCAGTATGCGAAGCTTACGGACGTTGTCCTTTTATGTGTCCCCGGTTAAAGATATTTTATAGGAAAATAGTCATGAATTTTTGTTATAAATAATGCGTTTCCAAATGCATAGAGTTAGTCTTTGTTGATGTAATTCTATTGTTAAGTTTACTGTGCCGTGACACTAGTCCCATTGTGGTAACGAGAGGATTCTTCCTTTGTTTTGAAATATAAAGAAGACTCTGTTTCTATATGACTATGTGAGCATAATTCTGCACTGATAGCCTGTTGACCAAGGCCATGCAGAGCACCCCTGCATGCTGAGGCTTTGTTTCCTTATTGTTGTAAAGTTTTTATGTAGTGTTTTTTTATTTCCATTGCACATATTTCATAGTTATCCACCTGTGTATATTACATTTGTTATGGTATTAACATTTCATTCCTGTACATGATTTTTCAAGCTTTTTATATTGTTGTTAGCACTGATCAGTGTGTGTGTTTCAGGATAAAGTAGGCCCGGTCATTTTCATACAATCTTTGCAATAACTAGTGACATGGGATTAGTCTCTTTGCTGACTTTGCTTTTCTTAGTTTTATTAATTCTAGTTATGCTTTGATTTCAGTTTTATTCGCTTGCTTTGTTAGTTAGTTTAGATATCAACTTGCTCATATCATTGACGTTATCTCCTAAAGCCATAGCTTAGACTACCTGGTGAGCTATCGGACTATGAATGATGTGATTTGATTTTAGTTTTACTTTTTTGCAATTAGATATCAACTTGCTCATATCATTGACATTATCTCCTAAATCCATAGCTTAGATTACCTGGTGAGCTATCGGACTATGAATGATGTGATTTGATTTTAGTTTACTTTTCTGTAGATATCAACTTGCTCATATCATTGATGTTATCTCCTAAAGCCATAGCTTAGACTACCTGGTGAGCTATCGGACTATGAATGAAGTGAATTGATTTTACTTTTATTAGTTTGATTTGTTGAGTGCAGTAGCTTAACTCATTTTTCTTTCTGTACTTAGATAAGTAACAGAGATAATGGTTTCATGATCAGTAGTTCATTATTTGTTTTATTTGAATAGCATCACATTTTCATTCTTGTTCAAGTATTAATTTCATCACTAGTATGTTCTAAGACCCTCTGAAGTGTTAAGTTCTGGAAATCATTATAGAGGACATAATTTCCTTAAAATCTATACTTGCCTTCGAGAGTATTCTTAAAACTCAGGGATAGGATTTCCATTCACATTAGGAGATAAACGAAGATAAAAACCCCCAAAACAAAATAAAAATCGAAAACAACAAAAAGTAAGAAAGAGGTTTCTTGCACATATAGTGCGCCACACTTCATGAGCTTACGAATCCCAGATTGATAATTAATGTAGCAATTTAGGACACACTAAATTGACTCAACAAATCTGTTGCGTAATTTTGCGATCGCTTTTGTAATATTTCTTTTTTAATCCCAGAAGATGAAGCTGATTGAAAATTTCTCAAAGAAAGATTTTAATATCTTCTTCACATATATGAGAATCCACATGAGTTAGAATAATTTGAACCCCTCCCAGCATACCTCTATGTTAGAACTTCCAAATCTAATATGGACAAGGTCACTGTCACACATGACTCTTCCTCCTCTTCTCATCAAACAGCTCTAGCTCTGTAGGATTAGATGGGAGAAGTTGCGAACCAATTTGTTGAACTGTCACCTCCTCCCACCCCACCCGCTAGGGCTATCAGTGTAGATTTGGATAATAACCCTAATGGTTGTCACGTGATCTCATTCTCTCAACCTCCGTCCCCTGGTTCCTATGATCCTCTAGATTGTATTATATTGTTTTCATGCGTTTCAGACACCACATATGTTGTTCACCAGGAACAAGTTGCTGATGGCATTGGTGTTGAGAAACTAACCTATGCTATAATTTTTTATGATCGCATGTAGGAATCCGAAGAAGAATTCACCTCATCTTCTCTATCCTGAAATCTTCTATGAGCCTATTATTTCTATTTTTCCTTTTGAAAATTCATTCCCAAGTGCTTCTACTTCTGATCATTCATGGGATGCAAAAGATGTCAGCCCATCATTTGATTGCAGAGAGGACAAATATTTCTTTCCATATCCACCCAATCTATCATATTTTCTTTCTGAAAATTTACAGGGTGAAAATCTCTATTTCTCATCTACACTCTATATGATTCATCAGATCATGAGGATGCTGTTGTACATATCAAATTTTCTGATCATTGCTGTCGTGATATTTTTACTCATTCATTTGATCATGATTTTGATTCACTTACTGTTTATCTTTCTAAGCCATCGGTCTTTGACAATACATATTCTGATGAAGTGGAGACCCCTCAAGATGTCGAGGGACTTCAACCCAAGTTGATGGTTATGTCAGGTTCTCGCAACCCTAAGGTTAGTCCTAGTTCTGATTAGAAATATACTAAATTATCTCAGGCTCCACATCACTCTCTCATGCACATTGAAAATCAACCAGATCTACATATTTCACACCCTCCACCAGAATCATATGATCCTATCGCTCATGCACTAGAGGATTTGTATGTACCAAGTCATGTTGCGAAACAAGAATTTTCTTCTTTCTACATGTTTTCTCATTGGTAAAGATCAAAAGAGTGTACATGCCTTTCGTATGTGCACAAGGTAATACGACACCATTGTACCTCTACAAAGTGCCTATCATGTGCTTTTACTCTTTTCTTTTCCATGGATACATTCAAAATTCGAGTGTGTTGGTTTTCATTGCTTCATCTTTCTTTCTTGCTGGTTTCCCTAAATAACTTTCTTCATAACCATTCCTTCACTTACTTGTGCCAACCAATGCATCAGTGGCTACATTAGAAGTGTCACTTCATGTGAAAAGGCCCATGCTCTATTTGCTTTCATGTTTTTCTTTCTCTTACTTATTTTTCTTTCAGTTTCCTTCATTCCTTTGCTTGTTTTCTTGTTTATGCACCCGTAGGATTGCTTTCCCATGAAACCATGTTTGGCCCCTTGAGGCAAGTTGGTTGAAATACAAGAGGACTTGTAAAACTATCAAAATTTGGTTATATTTTTATTCCCACTACTTATGATGATCTTACATTCTTTTAGTCGATGATACCCTAATGGAAAATGGATTCCTTTCAAATTGATTCTTGCTAAAAACACAACGCTTTCAATTTTAACTAGTATCGCCTACTCTAATCGGTTTCCTATATTCGGTTAACCCTTGTCAACTCAGTTAAGTAGAGTAAGGTGAGGGGGAAAACATGTCAAAGGTATATAAAACATCCTTTTATGAAGGGAAAACCTCTTATCCTCTCAATAAATTGGGATCCCTCTTCCACCTCATGAAATAAAATAAGTGCCTATGCACATTTATTCGAAAAATGAAAAATGAAAAAAATAATATAAAGGTGAAACAAGAGAAAGGCCTTCTATGTGGAGAGGTGAAGTAGGTAACTTCGCGAGGTTACTGTCCAAGCTCGCTAGCAGCAGAGAAACACTTGTGTTGCTAAAGTGACTCCGCCAGGGTACTATCTAGGCCTACTGGCAGCGAAGCAACAGTAGAGATGAAACTTAAAACTTTGACAGCTTATATTACTTGTGCATCAATATAACCCTCATCCCGAATCAAAACAACTCGGTTGACTTGGCTTGGTATGTGTGTTGATTGACCAAGAGAATTGTAGGGACTACATCTTTAACACAAGCTAGTGAAGGAACCATGACAACCAAAGAATCTAACAATACTTCGGAGGAGTTAGTCTCACTTTACAAAAGACAAGGTCCATATAGTGAGTTGGAGTTCTACTAGTGTGTCGCCAATGTTGTAGCGGCTACAACCACCCTCCAAAATTTTTACTTCGCTTTGTTTTGGAGCCTCCCTATTAAATTCCTTGTATCTTATCTTGCATTGGCGAGGTACATGTGATTTCATTTGAGTTTTACCTTTGTCTTTACAACTTGTGTCTTCTTACTTGTTTCTCTGTCTAATGACAAGCTAACCTCCGACTTGGTTGCAATCTAGTTCTATCACTACCTTGATGATCTGTGCAATGCTAGAGGGTAACTAGCCTTGCTCTTAAGAATTGTGAGTAGTGAGTTTAAGATCCAAAATTTCATAGACCCAACTGACATCTTGTGTTTAGCTGGAAAATCGCGGAGAGCATGAGAGGTAGGCAGAGCCACTTAGCCTAGGAATGGTGCAATGCATCGGGCAGCTACTAAGTGAATGATTTTGCGCAATCCACATAGGACATAAAAAATAAAAAGTAAAAAAATATCCCTGAAAAATAGGAATCTATTTTTAGGAGTTGTAGTTACACTTGAGTTACATTTATGACACTGCTACCATGTGCCGCTTTTTCCTATATTTTTGGCCTTCATGTCATAAACCCTAAATTGATCAAATCTATTTAATGGATGCCCCCATAACTCATTTACACATTTGATCTTGGAGCTCTGGCATTCCTGTGGAGATCTAAGAACCTTCAGCAAGGTTGACACAATGTTTCTGGGTAGGTCTTGCTTTTCTAGTCTTTTGCTATTTTTTCCATCGCTTTTCATTTCTTGGCTTGTGAGAGTGTTGTTTCACTCATTTGATTGAATTTCTACTATCATTTTTATTTTTTTTTAATCTTTTATAAGTGTTTTTTTAAGTTTTTCGTTGCTTTTCCTAAGCGTCACATGCATAATTGAATTTTTTCACTAACGGTCACCATTGCGACGAGACTCTCCACAAGATTTGTTGTTATTTTGTTTGATTGTTTCTTGCATTTGTTTTGATTGCATGCATCACCATTTACTCATATTTGTGCCAACATTCACTCACACATTCATATTTTCTTGTTTTCATGTTTCCCTTGGGAATATCTAGGCTGCCTTGGCCTATATCTGGCTCTTCCGGGCATGATCTGTGCATTTCTGGATCTCAAGGCTTTGCAGTGGCTACATGAATTGCATGGAGGCTGCCAGTGACTAGCTCCAACTGTGCACTGCATAGTTCTAAGAGATAGTTCCAGAGTCTTTCCCACTAGGATTGAATAATATGCAGTCCCAGCCACCATCAAAGCCAAACTAAACTACGCATTGCATAGTTCCAGTCATCATCAAGACACACTAGTTTGCGCATTTCCCAATTCCAGTCATCATCACCTCTCACTAGTAGTTGGGATTGCATAATGTGTAGATCGAACTGACAATCCCTCACCTATGAAACAAAAAATTGCGTAATCTTGCCAAGCAGTTTCCCAATTTTCTGCATGATCTGCCCTTGAAGTTATTTTTTCTTTTAAGATAACATTTGCATGCCATGAGTTTCCTCTCTATCTATAGGTACAACAATTTTTTAGAAGCTTTTCAAAAGCACAGGTAACATGGATTCTAGGAGAGCTGGATCAAAGAATATTGTCGAGAGTAGCATTGGAGATGTAGTTGAACAGGTGTCATTGAACTTTCCAGTATATGCAGACACACAAATGTTCATAAAGAAGGACATGAAGATAACATGGCAGGAAGTTAAGGACATATTTGCAGGTAGCTTCAAGGAAGATCTGGAAGATTGATAGGTCTATTTCAACATCCAGAAGTCAGGCTTGTATAAGGTTGCATGCAGGTACTACGCATTCCCATGTGTAGACATAATTCACTGTATTGTCTCACATATCGATCCCAAGATGATGAAATTGAGAAGTTCTAGTGGAACACAACTTGCTACCTTCAAGATGGAAAAATATCATTAGATGTATCACTTACCATAACTGGTGAAATGCATAGATGCACTCTAATATACCCCAAAAAAATAATCTGAACACTAGAGACATCATGAAGTGTTGGGTAAATGAGTGATCCAATTTCAAGTCAACACCCAATCAGATCTACAATACTAAATCACACAAAAAGGCCTACCAACTCTTGATCATCTTTTCATGCTACCTGTACGCTCAAGAGAGCACATAGACCTTTCCAAGGAATTGGGTGGTTGTGTTGGATCAGTTGGTGAACGAAGGCGGGCCACTGAACTAGTTGGATATGTTGGCTCTTTAGCTAAACGTGCACATGACTAATGCCCAGAATCTGCCTAAACATGATCAAGAAAGATTCTATATGTCCACGTACCTACCTGATATAATATGTGATTAACATCCATTTCCTAGCATGGGTCGGATTTGGAAACCATCAAAGAATGTTGTGAACATCTATTACCAGTTTATTTTCGAGTGAAGCTACCAAGGAGTCATGGAAAGAATATCTGACAATTTTATTATCTCGGTTTACATGATGATATTTGAGTAGGATCCACCTTGCATGTCCCAATAAATAATGTAGACATTACTTAACATTGTAGATTGGTATGCCTCACCTAGTGGCACCTTGATCGGGATGTTTAGTGGAGACAAGCCTCCGCATGTGCTACCAATGTTTTCCATAGATAAACTAGTCATGAAAGAGGTTGCATATCACATATCCAATGGTTATTAGCAGGACTACACAGGAGGAAGAAGGCACCATGGCCTCCTCTTCCTTTGCGGATTGCATTTCACAAGATCCAGAGTTTGAAGGATGCAGATGCCGAGGACAAGGACTTAGAGAAGTTTCTGTTTGGAACCAAGGATTTCAATCCGTATGATCCCCATTGCATATGCAAGAACCAGTTTGCAAAGGTGTTTATCCATGGATCCAAGGCACATTTCATTGGGTAGAGGATATCCTTGGAGGTACTATTACAACTCCTCTAGGATCAATGAATTGGTCAACATTGCTATAGAATGGAAAGAAGCTCTATCGGTAGCAACGTCATAGGAAGATTCAACAACAACAACAGTGAGTATCAAACTGAAGTAGGACAAAGGCAAGAGGAAGATTGCTAGGAACACACAGGATTAGAAAAGCTACAAGTTCAGTGAAGATCCTCTTAAACAAAGTCTTTCAGTAGAAATCACATAAGAGAATTTTTGGCTGATGCATTTCAAACCAACAAGTGTGGTTCATAATCAAGACCAACAAGTGTGAAGATCCTCTTGTTGAGAAAGTAGCTTTGGAAATAGAAGAGAAGAGGCAACAGGGCATAAAGGGAGTAGAATGGCGGAAGAGAGAGAAGAAAAGGTTGGAATATGTAGAGATAAAGTTGCAGGAAATAGAGAAGAACTTGAAATAAGAGTAGGAGCTAAGGAGGAGAGAAAGGGAAGAGAAGAAAAAATAGCAACAGGAACAAAGGCAAGGCACAGTGACGTAGAAAATTTCTCCTATATAGATTGAGGACTTAAAACAACCAGTAGATGAAGAAGAGGGTTAGAACGTGTAGGTTCAGGAACTTGCTCAGCACATTGAGAAAATAGTGGAAGCAATGGACATGGAGTTGGAACATGAGCCACATGACCAAGATACTAACCTCATGCCAAGAACATCTGATGTCACACCTCAATCTCTTCCACCTCCAGAATCAGAACCACTCTCGAGCAAGCAAGGAGAGGTTGTTCTCCTTGATGATGATCCAATGATGGATGTGTACAATCTATCATTTGATGAGTCATAACAAAGGATTGTACTATCGTGAATAGAGTAGCTCCCAAAATGTCGTGCGTCACCTGCACATATGGAGGAAGGGTGATTGTGTCAGATGTTAGAAGACATCCATCTACCATGGCCGATGCCTCTAAGGCTTATGCAAAATCCATGAGTTCACTCTATCAAGTTATTGTTAGTAGAGAATGATTGGTTGGAAAAGGACCTGTAGGAGGCTAGGCAAACAATAAAACAATTTGGAAGATCCACTATTGGAGAGATGAGAAAATAGATACTTATTGAAGTATGAACTCTTGAGACCACCATGCAGAAACTATATGACAAATTTGTCACCGTTCATAAGGAAGCTGTCCATCTATATGGTTTTCAACAATAGTGCATGAAGATTTCCCAAACTCTCAATGACATCCAAGTTACTATTATACATGTACAAAAATGTACAATGAGGTACAAGGGAGCCCTTATTTACTTGCAAAAGATAATGAAGCTACAGGCAGAGCTAGATAAAGCACAAATTCAGATGTTGATTTGAAACTATGAGAAACTCCCTCTACTAATCACTAGCATCGAGGCTTCCTATGCATGGTTCTTCAAGATTTTCGATGACATAGTGAGGACACACAAGATCCCTTCAATTGTATCCCTCATTCAAGACATTAAGAAAAACCATGTCCTGCAGGAGGTTGATAGGTACATGGAGAAATTGATGTGAGAGGCCACCAACAATGACTTGCAGTTGAGCATAGAAAACATGTAGAAGTACATCAGTGGTCCAACCACACTAAGGATAATGTTGTGCATGCTTCAAGATGAGTTGGACAAAGGTTCCAAAACCATATACCTAGAAGCAATGGAGGCAAGAGTTTGTTTCCAGAAAGACGTCAGCAAATAGTATGGGGACACAATAGCGAAGTACCAAGCTTGGTATCAATTTGTCACCAAAGGCCATCAAGATGATGTTGCCAAGATGGTCTTTCCCCATGCTTCCAAATGATGGTGTTTGTCTTGTCAGGCTTACTAAAGCCTATTTTTTCGCACATGGGTATATGTGGAAATTTTATGATTATTTGTGAACATATTGTAAGTGAAATTCCAAGTGTCATTGGTGGAATGTGAATAGTTACTATGTACTTTAAAGAGTTATTTGTAAAGGAGTTGAAGAGTCACAAGGGTAGTCAAAGAGTTAAAGGGGAATGAAAAGGTTCACCACACCCTTTGTTATATATAGAACCTCGTAACTCATAGTAGGGGATTTTGGGAGCCAAGATGTTGGCTAGGAATTGCTTAGAGAAGGCTTGGAGAGTATTTTGAGGAGTCATGGATTCTCCACAGCATAGAGTGAGTACACTTCTTTGGAGGAGTAGGCGGTGTTGACTATAATGTTCCACTATTTGGGTTATTGGTTGTTAATGGCATATGTATGGATGGAACTTTCACTTAATAATAATATAATTGATCCAACATGTTTTCATGCATATTTTATTATTATAGTCGGACTATTCTGGTTTCATTAGCAATGTTTGTTATTTAACTTACACATTTCTGTATGAAATACTTTGTATTCAATTGTATGAATCTTGTTGAAGCATGTTGTTGGATTAACCCATCACTTTGGATTGTGGACTATTCCACTTCCAGCTTGTGATATCATTCCGCTCGTGTGTTCCTTTCAGATTGTGTACTATTACAGTCTTCTTATGGATACACTTCCTTTTCTCTCATGTGTGTTAGAACCCCCATGCATCTTAGTTGACTCATTGCAAGGTCACACACTTGCTTCTGACCAAAGCTATCATACTTGCCTCTGTGCGCTGCCAGAGTGAAGATGCTACTTTACTACCTTCTACTAAGACTCCTATTCCAAGCAGTTTCACGTCTAGTTGGGACATTTTACCGGAGAGATCCCTTGACATTTTGGCGGGTCCAGCACCATCAACAATAACCCTTTTAGAAATTATTTGTAGATTCAAATTGCTTATGTAATTATCTAAAACAAAAGACTTGAATCTACTCTACTCATTAGTGGAAATAATTAATCAATCAAGAAATTACAAAGTATACAAGAGAGAATTTAATCAACACATTACACAATGATTTCCTGTGGAAATTCATAGCTAAAAATTACTTCTATCTGTATGTTTCATCAGTCATAAAATATTATAATATTAAATACTTTGTTCAAGCCTGAGCAACCTGTGCACTATCTCTATCTATCTCATAGCTTCCTAGACAAGCCTAGGCCAATATTTAACCACTTTTATGCTTTCCCAAGTCCCTATTTCCTTGCACTGATACCTTCGGAATTAGCCCCTATTAATTATGGAAATTCCTCAATTAGAATTTTGCAATCCATCATAGGCTTTTTTCTGACTATATGCACCAACTGTACAATTTAGATTATTATACAATTGATAGTACACTTCCCTTGAACTCCAATCTCAACTGGGTAATTCTCATATATGACATGCATGATTTATTTATCGATTAACTATTAGTTAATTGGTTGAACACATGAAGAAACACCCCATTGTTAGTCCTCCTACTAGTTCCTCCATCAGTTGGAACTATTTTAACTAACTTTAACTCAGTTAAACTAAATTAATTAATTACAGCTCAAAATAATCTCAACCAGTGCTACTATAAAGTAGGATACACTGTACAAGACTCAAGTTAGACCCTCAACTCAAATAAAATGAACCAACTAAGTCAAATTAACTTAGTTCACTCATACAGGTTGTCTTGCGGCATGGAATTATAATTTTTCTCCTAATTTATATCAAGGTAAAATTAAATCAGGATTTTCGTTTACATTTTCAACACTCCCTCTCAATAAGAAAGGGTTTATCAGATACCCTAATCCCGCCTCTATTGAACTTAAGTCAAGATGTCAGCATCATGTTCCTCTATAGGAATTTACTCCAGCAACATGATTCTCCTGTCTTGAAAATCTCATAGATGGTGATACCAAATGTCTATATGCTTGGACCCATCATGAAAAACTAAATTCTCAAAGAGTTTGATACAACTATGATTGTCGAAATAACTCACTGTAGGATCCATCTGCTGACCAAATAACCCAACAAGGATCTTCCTCATCTAGATAACCTCACAAGTTGTTTAAATAACAACCATTTACTCTACCTCTACTGAGATGGGTGCAACTAATATCTACTTCCTCTTGTACCAAGAAACTGTTGATGGCCCAATAAAGAATATTCCTACTGATGTGCTCTTCTTGTATAATGGAATCCTGCCCAATCTACATCTATGAATCCTTGCAACTTCACTCACTCTATTTGTCTGAATCAATGACCAAACTGAGTGGTGCCTCTAAGATATATCAACACATGTTTAACTACCTTCCAATATATTTTGGTTTTCTTAACCATTTCTTGACTAATCTGGTTAACTACATAACACATGTTTGGTTGTGTGTTCACCAATTACATAAGTGAACCCACAAGATGCTTGTAAATAGTATCCTCTATTACTTAACCTTAATTAGCATCTTCCTTCCTCCAATTCCCTACTAGAGGAGTCTCCATGGGTTTGTTGTTGTCCATGTGTAATGTATTCAGTATCCCGTTAGCATAATTTCCTTGAGATACAAACAGTTCCACATCTCCTTGCCATACTTCCATACCAAGGAAATAATGCATAAGTCCCAGGTCCTTCATCTCAAATTATCTTGCAATATCCTCTTTGCAAGATTTGACCATCTTATCATCACCTATTAGAATTAAATCATCAACATATAATATTATAATCAATAATTTACCTTCATCCACAATATGGTAAAGGTTTGCATCTGCTTGAATTTTGGTGAAGCCTAACCTTGTGAAATAGTTGTCTATCCTAGTGTACCAAGCATGAGGTGCTTGTTTCAATCCATACAGGGCTCTCTTGATTTTACAAACATATGGCTCTCTATTGAAGGTCTCAAATCCTTCGAGATGATCTATGTACACTTCTTCCTCAATCACTCCATTTATGAATGATTTATTCAATTCCATCTAATGTATCTTCCATCCCATATGCGCTGAAAGTGCTAAAATGGATATAAGTGAAGAGTAACCTACTACTAAAGAAAATGCGCAGTGATGCCATTCTTTAAAACAACAAAAAAATAAATTCCTACTATGTCATTTAAAACTTTTGTCAAACACTAAGAATGCAAACTTCATTTAAACTTGTACATTGGTAAAGAAAACTCAAATTTATGCCAATAATATCTTTTCATCAATCTCATGGCAGCCTGAATGCTTCAGCGTGTAAGACTTTCTATCAATTATTTTACAACAACACCATAAAAAAGAAAAAACATATACAATGAACTATAGTTATTGCATAATTTATTCAAACATTTTGTGTGCAACATTTTATATACAACTAAGTTTAAGCTAACAACCTAATTCACAGTAAGAAAAAACCATGTTATCAAACATAGAATATTGAATTTGGATAATAGATATGACCTACTATGGACAAACATTCATTATAAACTGAACTTAAAAAATTTGGCAACACATTCTTGTTTTAATCCCCTTACATGCACATTCTCAACTATAGATGCCATTCATTATTGGTTAGCTCATAACATAAACATTCACAGGTAGTAAATTCTCATAAATTGAGACTACTACAATAGTTAACTAAAATTTCAAGAATATTTATGAATATATCTGACATTGTATGTATACGACTCCAAAGATGAGAGTATGCTCCAACAACAATATCCTTATGTACTTATTGTGAACCATCTGGTTTTCCACCCAACCATGTCCAGGGAGAACTTCTCCCCATAGAACCCCTGAGTTATAAGAGCTCACAAAAAATACCAAAATGTAGCAGTATAGAGATATCCAAAGCCAGGATGTAGAAAGATAAATTTCACTTCATCCTAGTACCACTCATGGTCAGTTCCACCAGGTAGAGCCACTTATTAATTTAGTTTAGGAATTTCAAATTCATTTCGAAAGCAATTGGCTACTCTCCAAGTCTCTCCCTCATAATAAATTTTATTTTTCTCATTCTCTCCAACTCTAGGTATCACAATGCACCTCCCCCAGGTAAGAATACATGAGAAACATATATAGGAGGATGAACAAATTCTTGTCATAAAGGAGTAATATGCATGCCTTGTATTCCATTTAAAGGAGTTTAAGTCATGCCATTAAGGATAGGTATGCACGCCTTAGTTAAGTAGAGTGTAACATATGCATTAAAGACAACGTAAGAGGAATCTTCTATGACATGTATTTATTGAGTGTAAGAGAAATATGCCATTCTTTGATGAGTGCATAAAAGAGAGTGTAATTTATTATTAAAAGAGAGAGATATTTACATAGAGCCATGAGATCCATCAAGGAGAGAGGTGTGAAGTGATTGAGGAAATGAAAGTGACTTGTAATTCCCTTTTAATAATAATATCATAGTCTCATAAAAGATAATAATAGTAATAATAATAATAATAATAATGAGGATTAAGTCGAGATTGAATTATTAGGATTGAGTAATGATAATTTAAGTGATTTTCCTTCAACTATACTTGGTTAACCATTGACTCAAGGTGACTTACTGTATTTGGAAAGTCGTACCTGAGATGTTAGGCATGACTTTATGTTTTTAGAAAGTCACTCCAGAATTTTCAGAAATGAGATTTTATTAAGGAAATGAATCCCTAAGCTACCCATGATCTACTTCTTGCCCTGATTTACTACAAGGATCCAATATTCCACACCTTTATCTTTTAAGTATTTAGGACTCTGCATCCAAATCCGTTTATTATAGATCCAAGACTCCACATTTTTATCTTTCATGGATTTAGGACTCTGCATGCTAATTTACATGGCTTATCATCTACTCTACTTTGAAAATCCATGCTTCACCTTAAGGTACTGATTGTGAGTTCATACCCATCTAATGATTCATTGGTAAGGCCTTATTCCAAGACCTGCACACATCACAATCTCATAGATCGAAGGAATCAAATGAATTTATAATTAACTTATTCACATTTTATCAAAGATTGTGCATGACTTTCACAATCATTTTTGTTATGGAGAAATGAATTCCTCAACCATTTATAATTTGAACATCCTTTTCTGAAGATAACCACATCCCCTATCACATCCTGCTTAATATAAGATTAAGCATAGATAATCATAAAAATCATGTATCATGACTTCCATAGTCATTTATAATTTGAGCATCCTTGTTCGAAAATAAGCATGTCCCCTATCACATCGTGCTCAATAAAATATTAAGCATGTATAATCATGAAAATCATGTATCATGACTTCCACAGTCATTTATAATTTGAGCATCCTGGTTTACAAATAACCAAGTCCCCTGCCACATCCTACTTAGTACAAGATTATGTATATATAATCATAAAAATCATATATCATCCATTAATCATAATTAACCATATGTTCCACATAACCATGATCATTCATGGATAAATGTGCCTCAATATTGGATCATCATCCATGTCATATACATTTGTTCAAACTAGGATACGAAAAGAGAAAACATCGATAATATGCTCTTAACCAAAATTAGTTCTTATACACACAACCATAGATATTATCATAAGCACATAGCAACTAAGTGACCCAAACCAATTCTATATCATATAAGCATGTGTATAAGTATGTCATTCATAATCTTATATCATTGCATCAAAATCACCATCTCTAAGTGTCACAAAACTAACCTTGCCAAGGTGGGACACTACATACTCCCCCTCTTGGGCTCAACTTGGCCCAAAGGTTTTCCTACAGTCATAATTTACTCATTTATTTTTTATTCTCCTATCAATAAGGCATTAACCTTATGTATATTTATTTGATTTCTTTTTCTTCATGTCAATCCATAGTTTATTGTTTGCTAAATTGGAAGCAAGTCCATGAAAACCAAAACATATCATTCTTAATTAGGTAGAGAATATATCCATGCCATATCAAGCATGTTTTGATATAAAATTCCAAAGATTTATATATCAAAAATAGCCATACAATTTATAATACCATATCAAAATACTATTTTATGTAATTGATATGACATCTACTTAAGTTATCTATAATAATTTTATATTCTATATGTTTTTCTTTCTCATAGTCTGCATGGATCCTACATATGTCATCTTCTTGGTTCTATAGTATGTTGAGCTTGATAAGCAATAAATAACTCATGCATTCATTGTATAAACAACAATTATGGTCCATCCCATCTCACAATAAAATTTGCATATAAGAAGCATAAAATCATCCACACACAATTGCCAATGAAACTACACAACAAAACCTAATGTCATATATAAAACACACTCTTACATCCCACTTGATTTATGTATTCTCAATCCAAGTTTACCCTTCTGATTCCATAAGACATCGTTTCAATCAAAATATTTAGGAGCTACCTATAGTTTTTACTAAATGTTTACTCTTGAGGAAAAATCACAATTTGAGGTTCAAGGCACCATTTTTTTATTTTTATTTTTTTCAACTAACAAGCTAAGGTTCTATACAACTTTCATTGACCCACTTATGTATTATAGACCATTCCTTTGTTCCCATAATATTCATTATTATTGAGAATCAACTATGAATGAATATGTTAGAAGATATTCATTTCGAAAGAAAATTAATGATATGTTTTCAAATTGTGATCTCTTTAAAAAATGTCATAAGCACATATTCTTGTAAAACATGAACTAAAATAAACTTTTCATTAATCACATACCTTTTTCCTTTAAGTTCATATAAAACAAAGTTCTCACCACAAAACATGTTTATCTTATAAACATGTTATTCTCTTAACAATTTACAAGTTAATCAAATTCCAAGAAAGCAGTTCATCAAGTTCATAAACAATATGAATTTTGACTCGATCGCCTAATTAACAATAGTTTAGAGTATTTCATGAGTTCAATCCTCATAATTTATATAATTAATTTGGTTAAATCTAATTCAACCAATATTCAACTAACAAAATCATTAAAGGTACTATTATGGCTTTCTTATATCCAATTGTCTTAAGCCAATAGAAAAGATATTTAATCAACTTATCACAATAATCTGTTTCTACCTTTCAAGCATTTGAAAATAATTTTAATTCTACCTAAATTTAACACATATAAAATAATGAAAATACTAGAGGATAGATACCTAGTTCACAATTGACTCCATATAATTATTTCAAACATTCTAAACCACCTAATGGTGTTCAATATACCAAACTTAGTATCTTCATTAAAAATAAAATAATGGATTTAAATCTCAAGAAAGTTCAGGTTATGAACCTCTATCCATTTAAATTTAATTACACATAATAAATCCTCCTTAATCATGTCTATGAGATTTCATCAAAATAATTTATTCATTCTAACAAGAAGAATTACTTAGCTCATAGATATATGTTAGTATGGATTCCACATCCATACCTTACCTGACAGATATATGGTAGTATGGATTCCACACCCATACATTAGCTCATAGATATATGCTAGTATGTATTCCACACCCATACATAAATTGAGGAAAAAATAACCTTCAAGTGTTCCTTAAAATTTCTTCCACAGCCATTCTTACACAAGTCATTTAGGCCTCTTGTTTATTAGGAAGGCCATACCACAACCTCGTATCTCAGTAATTTCAAGTTGTATAATGTCAACGCAAACTAAACAAAATCATGTCAAAGAAATCATAGGAATTTCATTCTTACTCATTAAGAATGTATTCCAAAATCATATTTTAACACATCAAATCAATGCACATATATTACTCGTGAATCCACATTCATAGTTAAAAGTGACATCATTGAAGGTATCTTATCTTAAGTTTCCATTAGTGCAGATAAGAAAAGATTCAAAATTAACATGATGAACTCAATCATCATGTTAATTCAATCTTAGTATTACACTTGTTACACATTCCTAAAGCATACACACCAAGGTCATCATACCATAGTCTAGATTAAGACAATATTTTTCTTAGTAGATACGATTTCACCTAGTAAAAATGGATACTATTTATAACGATGCATTAAACATATACGAAACCATGCATGCACTCCACCTATCTCATTGATTGATTGACAATAAAGCCATTCACATGCTTGAGTTTAACCCCAACTTTTTCAAGCACATCCTTTCCCAGAATGTCTAGTCTTTTAACATAGTTCTAATAATTTTTCTTAACAAAAAATATGAGGGAATATAAGAAAGTATTATTTTTCTTTCATGAGTTTCTAAATGGAATAATAATAATAATAATATCTCTTATGCAACCAATATGATTCTCAACATACAAAATAATTCAACATGCATGCAAAATCTACATTAATACATCATCAACCTACAAGCAAGCATGTTGGACCATTAGGACCTAGTGTTATAGCTGGCTATGATACCATATGTAAGGTCCCATCTTACCAACCATCAAGAGTGTAGAGAAGTTAAGGTTAAGTTGATCACTATCACTCATTTTTTTTTAAAATAATCATAATATGATTAACTCGGTTATCAAGAAGATCATATCCCTTCATCTATTTCAATATAAGAATATAACATAATAAGTCAGGGATATCTTTCCCTTAAAAGAAATTCGAAAATGCATTTCTCATCATGTTTAAATGAACATAGCATGTGCTCTTTTCATAATTATATGTGAGTTCTAATTAAAGCTCGAAAAAAATTCCATTAGAATGCCATGTGTGAGAATTAAGCTTAATAAACCTATTTAACCCCCTTAGATTATGCTAAATAGGTTCCACTTATTAAATCTTTACAACATAACCACAAAATATGCCACTAGAACCTAAAATATATTGCTTCTATTACAAAAATCATAGATCAGGGCATGATAATTAATTTACCTAGAACAAGATAACTAGAGAAGGAATATGTTTCTCTTCATTAGAAAATCTAATGGTATGTTTATGCAATGGAAAAATGGAATCAAAAAAGATATTTACCCAAAAATATTTCCAAATTCATCATCTAAAAATCCTCATTCCCAAGTATTAAGGAAAAAAAATTATTTGCAGAATGGCATTGTTTCAATGATGAGACTCGTATATTAAATGTTACAACAATAGTTACTGTTACAAATTTAGAAGTGTATTATTCTTCAAAAAGTGCCAAGTAGAATAATGGACTTGCCAAAATTAGGCACACTTATTTTTTTTCTACAACTACTAAAGTATAAGACTACACCCATGAATACATGCAACTTGGACAAGTTATTATGCTCACTTGCACCAATAATTAAATCCTACAAAATTGGTTACTATAAAATTGTTTCCAACAACAACCTATTTTTTTTGTGATATCTTCAGATAATAAAAATCACAATTGTCCTATTCTCTATTTACACTGCAACAACATCTTAAATTCATTTTCACATTTATACAAAAAAAAATCGCAGACATAGGAAGCCACATCTATTGACTAATTTATTCATAAGTTTTTGCTACGTAAAATCTATAGTCAACAAGACATTTACTCTAAGAATTTATGTGCATAAAAGTTACATCCATTGATGCCTTTTGACAAATAGTTTGCAAGCATACAATATTCAGCCATTAAGGCATTTTGTAAAACACTTGGCAACCATAATCTCTTAAGACAATTTTGACAATCGTTAGCAACATGAATATAAGATTTTTGCTCAACCATTTTAAGTCATAAAATTCATAAATTAAAATTTAAAATATGGGCATATTAAACCAAAAACTAAATCATCTTAATACTTCACCAAAAAATCGACAACAGACGCACAAAGTTTGCAGCAGTAATCTACAAAATCGACTAGATTTACAATATGGGTTCAGAAAAGTATTTTTTTGGGATCGATGGAGGATTACATGTCAAAATGGCACGACTACCCTCTAATGTTGGGCTGAATCACATCCAAAATTCCCAGGGATTCAAACTTCATCTACAATTGTACATGGGTAAAGAGAACTCAAATTTATGCTAACATTTTTTTTTCATCAAACTCATGGTAGCCTGATTGCTTCAACATGTAAGAATTTCTGTAAATTAATTTGCAACAACACTATACAAAAAAAACCTTATATAAAATGAACCATAGTTATTGAAAAATTTATTCAAACATTTTGTGTGCAACATTTTATATACAACTAAGATTTAGCTAACAACCCAATTCACAGTAAGAAAAAACAATGTTATCAAACATAGAATATTGAATTTGGATAATAGATATGACTTGCTATGGACAAAGATTCATTATAAAACTGAACTTGAAAATTTTGGAAACACATTTTTTTTTAATCCACCTGCATGCACATTCTCGCTATAGATGCCATTCATTATTGGTTAGCTCATAACATAAACATTTACAAGTGGAAAATTCTCATAAATTCAAATTTCTACAATAATGAACTAAAATTTCAAGAATATTTATGAATATACCTGACAATATATTTATACAACTCCAAAGATGAGAGTATTGTCCATCTCCAATATCCTTACCAACTTATTGTGAACCATCCGGTTTTCCACCCAATCATATCCAGGGAGAACTTCTCCCCCTAGAACCCCTAAGCTGTAAGAGCTCACAAACAGTACCAAAATGTAGCAATAGAGAGATATCCAATGGGAGATGAGGAAGATAAATTTCGCTTCCTCCCAATAACACTCATGGTCAGCTCCACTAGGTAGAGATACTTAGTAATTTAGTTTAGAAATTTAAAATTATTTTCCGAAAGCAATTGGATACTCTCCAAGTCTCTCCCTCTCATAATTATTTTTTTCTAATTCTCTCCAACTCTTGGTATCACAATGCACCTCCCCCAAGTAAGAATACATGAGACACATATATAGGAGGAGCAACATATTCTTGTCATCAAGGAGGACTAATATGCATGACTTGTATTCAATTTAGAGGAGTGTAACTCATGCCATTAAGGACATGTATGCATGCCTTAGTTAAGGAGAGACTAACATATGCATTAAAGAGAGCATTACAAGAATATTTTAGGTCATGTCTTTATTGAGTGTAAGAGGAATATGCCATTCTTTGTTGAGTGCATAAAAGAGAGTGTAATGTATTATTAAAATAGAGATGTATTTACATAGATCCCTTAGAGTCATCAAGGAGAGAGGTGTGAAGTGATTGAGGAGATGAAGGTGACCTGTAATTCCCTTTTAATAATAATATCATAGTCTCATGAAAAATACTAATAATAACAATAATATTAATAATATTGAAGATTAAGTCAAGATTGAACAATTAGGATTGAGTAATGATAATTTAAGTAATTTTATTTCAACTATACTTGATTACCCATTGAGTGAAGGTGACTTACTATTTTTGGAAAGTCATACTTGAGATGCTAGACATGAATTTCTATTTTTAGAAAGTCACTCTAGAATTGTTAGAAGTGAGATTTTACTAAGAAAATTCATCCCTGAGCTGCCCATTAGTGGTAAATTTCTTCCGAAGAATAGGGATTCCACATCCCTATTGGATACATCTTTATGCCTTATTAAATTGAGGATTTGGCCCCTGATCTACTCGCAAGATCTAAGATTCCACACCTTGATATTTTAAATATTTAGGACTTCACGTCACAATCCGTTTATTATAGATCCAAGACTCCATGTCTTTATCTTTCATGGATATAGGACTTTGCTCCATAATACTTTTATTATAGATCCAAGACTCCACATCTTTATCTTCTATGGATTTAGGACTGCGCCCTAATTTCCATGTCTTATCATCTTCTTTTCTTTGAAAATCTGTGCTTCACCTTAAGGTATTGATTGTGATATCATACCCATCTGATGGTTCGTTGGTAAGGCCTTGTTCCAAGACCTGGACACATCACAATATCATAGACCAAAGGAATCAAATGAGTTTCATAATTAACTTAATCATATTTTACCAAACCTTGTGCATGACTTCCACAATCATTTTGGTTATGGAGAAATGACTTCCTTATCCATTTATAATTTGAACATCCTTGTTTAAAAATAACCACGTCCCCTATCAAATCCTGCCCAATACAATATTAAGCATATATAATAATAATAATCATGTATCATCACTTCCACAGTCATTTATAATTTGACAATCCTTGTTTGCAAATAACCATGTCCTCTGCCACATCTTTCTCAATACAAGATTAAGAATATATAATCATAAAAATCATGTATCATGCCTTCCACATTCATTTATATTTCGAGCACCCTGGTTTACAAATAACTAGGTCCCCTGCCACATCTTTCTTAGTAAAAGATTATACATATATAATCATACAAATAATATATCATCCATTAATCATAATTAACCATATGTTCCACATGACCATGGTCATTCATGGATCTATGTGTCTCAACATTGGATCACCATCCATGTCATACACATATGTCCAAACTAGAATACCAAAGGAGAAAACATCGATAATATGTTCTTAAACAAAATTTGTTCTTATACACACAGCCATAGATATAATCATATTAAGTACATAGCAGCCAGGTGACCCAAACTAGGTCTATAGAATATAAGCATATAGATAAGTATGTCATGCATAATCTTATATCATTACATCAAAATAACCATCTCTAATTGTCTCAAAACTAATCTTGCCAAGGTGGGACACTACAATATCCCATCTCGATGTGCATCTAGAGGTCCTTCTTCTCTAAGTCACTGACGAAATATTTGTTTCTCGTCATATGGAATGAGGCTCCACTATCGAGATACCATAGACTATCTATCAATAATGTCACCACGCATGCAATGAGTGTGAAATCCAACTCGAATTTTGAAGCTAGAGCTGCACCTGCCACTCCTGCTGAGGGTTTCTTATTGGCCTTCTTATGGAGACACTTCGTGGCATTGTGTCCCAACTCATGATAATGAAAACATTTGATATTCGACAAGTCCTTCTTCTTTCTACCCTGACTGGAATCCCCTTGGACTAGTATTTCTTCCCTTTCCCTTTCTTTTCCTTTCTATCCAAGGCACAATTATCCTCATCATCATGCTTGAATGAGGTTCCATCTCTGGTTTTCTACCTTATCTCTTCTTGCACGAACTCGGACAAAAAATTCTCCCACTTTGGTAGATTCTCCATCCCATTTATCGAACCTTGGTAGTTGTGCCAACTCTTTAGAAGGCCTAGAAGTGTTGGGCTAGCCATCTCATCTTCAACAACTGTAATACCAATGCTCCCAAGCTCATCCTGACATTAGGTGAACCTACTTAAATACTATGGTACTATGTCATGCTTCTCCATATTGATCTTCCTAAGCTTTTCCTTCAGTGCCAGCTTCTTGTGGTCACTATTGTTGTGAAACAATTCTATTAAGGCTTGCCACATTACATATGGTGTATCCTTCTCGTGGAGAGTCGAGACAATATGATCCTGAACTTCTGCTAGTATGATCCTCCTCACCTTTGCAATACATTTCTTCCACTCAGAAAGATCTTTAGTGTATTTGAGTCTCAATCCATTGAAAAATATCTCATTAGATCTAAAGAATGATCCTGCAAAATTCGATTTCACCTACAAAGACAAACTCATATTCTTCTCTTCTAATTTCATTTCAACTCTGATACCATGTAGAAATTCCTTGTAGGTTCAATTTGTTTACATAATTTTATGAAACAAAATACTCGAATATACTCTACTTATTAGTGGAAAAAAATTATCGATTGATAAATCACGAATCATACAAGAGAAAGAATTAAATCAACACATTACATAATGATTTCCTAGCGAAAGCCACAAGTTTTAACCTTTGATATCAGTATATTGCATTAGTTAGAAAATATGAGAAGATTATGATGCTTTTCTCAAGCCTGAGAAACCTTTGCATTATCTCTGTCTCTCTCACAACTTCCCATACAAGCCTAGGCCAGTACATAACGAATTTTATACTTGCGCAAGTCCCTATTTCATTGCACTATTTCCTTGGGAATTCACCCCTATTAATTAGGGAAATTCCTCAATTGGAATTATGCAATCCATCATAGGCTTTTCTGATTGCATGCACTCACTGTACAATTTGGATGATTATACAACTGATAGTACGTTTCCCTTGAACTCCAATATGAACTAGGTAACTCTCAGATCTAACATGCATGAGTCATTTATGGCTGATTTATCAGTTAACTGGTTGGGCACATGAAACAACACCCCATTGCTAGACCTCCTTCTAGTTTCTCCATTAGTTGGAACTAGTTTAACTGACTTTAACTCAGCTAAATTGAATTAATTAATTATAGCTAAAAGTGAACTAAACCAAGGCTCCTATAAAGTAGGAGACACTCTACATGACTCAAGTTATACCCTCAAATCAAATTAACCAAACCAACTATGTCAAATTAACATAGTTACTAATACAAGTTGTCTTGTGATGTGGAATTACAAATTTTCTCCTAATTTAATTCAAGGGAAAATTAAAGCAAGATTTTCTTGTTGCATATTCAACAACCCTAGTAAACATAAGTAAACTTAGAAAACCTACTAAACCTAGAAAACTTACGTAAACCTATGTTAACCTAGGTCAACCTAGTAGACCTAAGAAAACTTAGTAAATATAGTAAACTTAGGTGAACCTAGTAAACCTAGTTGACCCTGTTTGACTATGGTTAACCTAGTAAACATATATCAACCTAGTCTACCTAGATAAACCTAAAGTTAAGTGAACCTAGTAAAATTAGTAAACCTAATTCAACCTATTAAACTTAGTAAACCTAGGTCAACTAAGTAAACCTACTAAAACTAGGTCAACCTAGTAAAACTAGGTAAACCTAGTAAAACTAGTTCAACATAATAACCTAGGTCATCACAGTAAATCTAGTAACCCTATTTGACCTACTAAACTTTGAAAACTTATTAAGCTTAGGTCAACCTAGTAAATCTAGTATACCTAACAAACCTAATAAATTTCAGTCAACCTAGTAAGTCCACTAAACCTACTAAACCTAAGTAAACATACTAAAACTAGTAAACCTAGGTCAACTTGGTAAAACTAATAAACATAGGTCAACCTAATAAACCTAGTAAAATAGGATTAAGCTAGTAAACTCAAGCGAACATAATAAATCTAGTAAACCTGGTAAATGTAAGTCAACCTAGCAAATATAGATAAACCTAGGAACCTAGGTAAATCTATTCAACCATAAGTTAACCTAGTAAACCTAGGTTAATAGTAATCCTAGGTCAACCTTGAAAACTTAGGTCAACTTGGTGAACCTACTAAACATAAGTCAACCTAGTAAACCTACTAGTCCATGGTTAAGCTAGTATACCTAGCTCAACCTAGTTAACTGTGATTGGATACAATTTATTAATTTGGTTGTAACATTTTGACATTGTTTGTTGTTCATTATATTATGATATTATTATTTTTTTCAAATGACAACATTTTTTGTAGTTCATCCTATTGTAATGCCATTTTTTTTCCAATTATGACATTATTTATTATTCTTTACCTTACAAATTTGTTTCTTATTTTTTACATTGTGATATCATTTATTGTTCATCACATTGTAGTGTTGTATGTTGTTTGTGACATTGAGAATAATATTAATGTTAGTGGTGATTATGGTTTTCCTTGGGACTCATGTTAACTATGGTTGACCAGACTAACCATAGCTAACCATAGTCAACCATAGGTTACAAGTGTTAGTGTATATATTAATGTATAACTAATACGTTATTAATGTATAGTATTCCTTACAAACCTAAGTCAACCTAGTTGACTATGGCTGATGATTGTTGATTATGGTTGACCTAGTAAATCTCGCTCAACCTAGTAATCCTAGGTCACCCTAGTTGGCTATGGTTTATTAATGTGGTTCCAAAATTATGATATTATTTGTTGTTCATAATGTTGCAACATAATTTACATTTTGTCAAATTTCAACATTTTTTCTCATTCATCACATTACAACATCATTGTTTTTTCTAATTGCAACATTGTTTGTTGTTCATCACATTACAAATTTGTTTTTTCTTTGTCACATTTTTTTTTATATGTCACATTGAGAACAATATTAAAGTTAATTTCCATGGTGACTATGGTTGGATTTGATGCTCATTTCGATTATGGCTGACCATATTAACCATAGTCAACCATAGGTGACATGTTATTAGTTAATATGTTATCAATGTATAGTAGACATTGTAAATTTAGTTGACCTCGTTGACTATGGTTGATATGGTTAACATTGGTCAACTTAGTAAATATAGGTCAACCTAATAAACCTTATAAACACAGTTCATGTTCTAACAACATTTATTGTTGTAAAATTGTGATGTCATTTTCTGTACATCATATCGGGATGTTATTTGTTCTTTTTTACTTTGAGATGGTGTTTATTGCTTGTCACATCTCAATGTCATCAGAGTGAAATCTGATCTTTTGATTAACACATTATGACATTGTTTGTTGTTCATCACTATGCAATGGCATATGTTGTTCATCAAACTACAACTTTTTTTCTTTTTTATCACAATGTGAAATTGCTTCTTGTTTGTCACATTTTAACTCTATTTGTTGTTTGTCACATTGTGATGTTTTTTGTTACATTTCGATGATGTTTGTTACTTGTCACATTGGGAAAAATTTTAACGTTAATGTCCATGGTGACTATGGTTCACCATGGCAGCCATGTTGACTATAATTGAATTTAATAGTCTTGTTGAATATGGTTTACAATGTTAAGCTTCATTGTGTTATTTGTCAAATTCCTAGGCATCATACAAATAATGGTAAAATGGCGTAACTATGCTCAATGCTTAGCCTATGTAATGACCCATCTCGAATTACAGGAAAAATATGATTATTAGCATGCATAGGAGGCATGGATTCGATAGCTACATACACATGCATCGTATGCACTACACTAGTATACATATTGACTGATTATAAAGAATGCCTAAGTATAGGATAAATGAATTAATTATTAAAAGTTATTAATTAAATACCTAATTATAAAAAATGTAATGGATGTATTAAGTTTAAAAGCTATTGATAAAACTTAATCGAAATAATAAAACTACTATTACAATTTAACAAGGTTAAAAAAATCATTAATTAATAAATCCATTTAATTTTTTTACCTAAAGAGTAATGTTTGACAAGACTTGAGAATCAACTCAAGAAGAAAACTAAAATATTTTAATGGATATATAAATATATTTAACCCAAATGATGGGTGATCACCTAAAATCATAGTGAAGACCATTTATTACTATGTCAGATGGCAGGTGATTGACTAAAATAAAAAAATAAAGGCCATTAATTATGACTAGGAGAATACAAGTGACCAACTAAAAATTTTAACAAAAAAATTATTGAGAGAAACTGAGAGGATTGCATGGAAAGGAAAAAATCTCCCCATTATTAAAAAATCGAAGGAGGAGAAGGGGGTTGTTGATCAACGCAAAAGGAAAATCGAGAGTTATAGAGAAGAGAGCTTATCACTAGAACAAATTTGATGGACGGGCTTGGGGCTCTAGACTCAACTGAAGGCACAAGAAAGTTGAGCACTTTTCTTGAAGTTTAGTCCATGGAGGATAGAAGAGTTAAATATTGAGACCTTCTAGGTATGGGATTTGGAGAGTCTAATCCCATATAGGTAAGGAGGAATTGGTCAGTTTGATAATGGAGGCACAAGACTCAGATTTTCCTGAGAGCAACGTCACAGGTGATCAAC
Organism: Pinus taeda; assembly: GCA_000404065.3. Lineage (NCBI taxonomy): Eukaryota > Viridiplantae > Streptophyta > Pinopsida > Pinales > Pinaceae > Pinus > Pinus taeda. The sequence goes on from APFE031084193.1 coordinate 173,833, forward strand.
TTTAGCTAGAAAAACCCTGAGAGGTCCCCTTTTCACCATGGTTTAATTTATATGACAGTCAGAGATCATCTAGCCTAATTTTATGATGAGTGGTAATCTTTTCTCACCCGTAATTGTTATGGTAAACATACAACATTTGATCTTGTTCATTCTTCTGCAACCATAGTCCCAGAATCCTCTCCTATTGATTCAACTCCATTATTAACTAAGGAATTAAGGAAGGATTATTGTGAGACATCTTTCCAAATACCAAGGTCACCCTCTTCAGAGGATAACGAAGTTAAAATTTATAAAAAATTTGACTTTTGTTTGAGCTACTAGGGACACAATGAAAGCTCACAATTTTGATCATATTACTGGATCTCTTCAGAATGAAGCTCAACTCATTCAAAATGCGTAGGAAATGGAAATTTCATAGATGTGTCAAAGTGAACAAGATATGGTTAAAGTAAAACAATTGGAAATAAAATTTGTTAGAGCCTAAAGGACTAGGCATAAGATTCCTCCTGAGGCCATTTCCTAGCTTTAATAGGAAACTAATCTTGAGCCATCTTTGAAAAGAAATAAGTCAAATTCTCTATATGCTTGTCCAAGTCATGGCGATTCTGCAAGTTGTCATGATACTTACTTAGAAAACCACCACTCAGATGATTTAATAGTTATTTTATATTGGAAACAACAATATTTGTTTATTGTCCCTCATTTGGAACATCAAATCAATCAACTCTGTATGAAAACAACCAGTTGAGAGCTTCATTCCAGAGAAAGGATAAGCCTAATGAAAAAAATCATCTAGTGTTAATGTAAAACCAGGTCTAAAGACTCATATTGTGATAAATTCTCTTAATCTCAAAGTTACCATTTCAGAAAAATTAGAGGGATATGATGCAGGAAAATAGTTAATTTGTATTTATCTATGCATGGGAAATGTTACAGTTAATATATATAATTTTTTGTTTTTCTATATTTGAGTTTCATTATTATATTATCTAATCTTAGTCTATTTCTTTAACAGATTTTCCAAGTTGGTAAGAGAACTCTCTTGGGTATTATGACTTTGGATACTTTCAGTCACCATGTGATTATTCTTAGCCCTATATGGGAATCCTATCTGGCACATGTTTGATTTGAATTTTCTTATTCAAGGAAGATGGCCTCAACATCAAATAATTCTCTTTATTTTGGTAATTGAATTATTTGGAGATAATTTTTATTTTTTCTTTGAATATTAAGGATGAGGGCCTTTGACTATATATAACCTTTAATTTGGCTATAAAGGAGAGACATGTGGTAATATAGGAGAGTTTTTGGATAAGGAATTGTTATTAATGTTTCGACTGTGGAATTATCATAATACAAGTGCAAAGATTTGATAGTGTTCAATATGGTTCTTTAGCTTTCATGTTCCATAGTTAGATGAATGTCCCTCTATTTTCTTATAATTATTTCTTGAAATTTAAAGGATAAATATTGTCTGTTTAATGGTTTATTAATTAAACAAATAATTATGTTCATTACATTTCTTTGTCTAACTCAACATTGATTTGATTTGCAAACTATTTCAGATCAATAATCTTCTTCAATGACTTATATCCTAGGAGGAGTTATTGGTTTACACATTATTTTAATTTAGATTTCCATGAATATTTTCTAAATTTTTGAATCAATACTAAATTTTAACCTTTATATGCAAATTAATGATTGTGCTACCAATGTAGATGATATTATTATTTTTGTTCTTACTTTTGTCTATGGTTGATTTATTTTATTCATTAGCCAACAACTAAAATAAGATTAATTTTATAAAAGGACACATCATTTACAGTTTTCCCTTGTCTTAGTCTTGTCCAAGTGATTATTAGAGTAATATACTTGTTAGCTTATGAATCTATTTATTAATGTAAAATATTGATTGTAAACATAGTGATATGTGTGTGCTTCTAGAATAAGGAACATGTAAATTAATAATCACTTGTTCTGTGGCTAATTGCATTAGGAAAAAAAAACACGATCTAATTTCATTCTATAAACATAGTTTTTAGAACTCCTTTATAATTACATTAATTTTGATTTGCTTATTCAATGTTCTAGCCTTTTTTGTCTATTGTAATATAGAATTTTATATATTGTATTATATTTTAATTCAGTGGAAATTATTTTCATACTATATTTCTTTTCTTCTTTTAATTCTAATTTCTAAACAAAATTTACAAATTATAATTATTGTATTAGCCTTAGGTTAAAAGTTCAAGTAATAAAGTTAATAAAGTAAAAATAAGAAGAAGGTCAAGGGACACTTATTCAAGGTTGAACCTTGGTCAAAATATTCTAGTGGGCATCACTTGTTGAGTTTATGACTAAGGGGAAATTGGAAAAGGCAATGGAAAAGGATTTGAAAAGGTAAAGAGCCATTAGTTGGGATATTTTTTATGAAAAAAAAGGAAATTAGGAGAAAATGGAGGTGAAAGGTCATAGGTTTCATGTGAGGAGAAAATTGAAGGAAGATCAAGGAAAAATGAAGAAATTAGAGGCATCAATAATAAAAAGAAATGAGAGCATCAATTGGTGGCTTTGGTCAGTTGATTTTCAGAATCAGCTTCAGAGAGGAGAAGAGCACCAAGATGGGAAGGAAAGAAAGAAAGCAAAGGAACGAGAAGGAAGGAAACCGAAAGAAAAGGAAAGCAATGATCAGGAAAGAAAAGGTTGGATTAGATAATGTCAGTAGGAATACTTGTAGGTAACAGATTGCATGTATGTTTTCCTAGTTGGTTTTGGCATGCATGACATATGCATGTGTGTATTTGATTTCACTGTTTTCGGTGGCATGGATTTTGCTGGGTTTTGATAGTCGTTTTAGCCTTGCCTTGCCATTTTCCAATAGCCATGGTGTGATATGATTCATTCTTGGTTTAGCTTTGGATTGTTGTAAGGTTTTGGATCCGAGTGAGGTGGTCTCAGGAAAATCCCATGGGTTCAGGGTGGAGATGGTTTTCTCTAGGAAGCCTTCAGTAGGTGGGTGAAGATAAGAAAATTCCTCAAGGGATGGTGAAGGAATTTTAAGGCATCCTAGCTCAGTTCATTTTTGTGATCTTGGGACTAGTTTGGGTGAGATAATAGTATGGTGAGAGTGGAGGTGGTTTAACCTTCAAATTCCCTTGGTTGTTTATGGATTGGTTTATCCCATGAGATCGCACATTAATGCTTCGAATATGGCACGTGGGTGATTGGCTGAAAGAAATATTTTGTTCAACCCAATTTATGGTCGGATGGTACATGGAATTCCTTGACTTCGTTGGCTTTTTTGTATCGTTAATAAGAGCTAAGTTCCTCTTTCTTTTGATGAATCACTTTACTTGTTATTATGTGGATTAAATGGTTGTTCTATGGTTTTTATTTATTTGGTTGTATAATTGTTATAAGCACGATTATACAATAGATCTAAGTATGGACCTTATCCCATTTCATTTAATGAATGTGTGGTTAATGAATGCATTGTGAGAAGGCCTTGGGCCTTCTTGTTTAACGTCAGATAAATTTTCAGATACTTATGTTCAAATATGCACTCACAACCTGTAGTTTGCATGTTTACCATGTGTTTGATATAATTTCAATCCCTATTGGGATGAGTTAGGTCAATTCCTCATTCAATTTTTGGTTCATAAGCATTGTTTCTATGTCAATTATCTTTTTTGGAAGTTTAACTGAGTTTTGGGCAGAGGCCTCATTCATGGCCCTAAAAATGTTTCTTAGAATTTTGGGTCACTAACATAGAACGGACTGGAAAAGTCGACAATCACATGGAGACAGGCTTGTCAGTGCAACTATATGGATATAATTTCTTGCATGCCTTGTCAAGGGGCAAATGAGGCTCTAATTCAGTGAGGAAGAGGGTTCTCTCACGGGCTAGATACTTGGAAGGGTTAGGTTTCTCCTAGAGGTCCTATAGCCCCTAAGGAAAGTCAATAAGGTATTAAGTTGTCAGCTCCATTTCCTTAAGGTCATATAGGAGGTTGAGTCTCATCATAGGTACCCTCATCTCATGTTTACCTTGGGAAAGTCAGTGAAAGTGGGTAAACGTGGAAAGAGGTAGTTACAAGGTGGTATTAGAGTGGCTTACACTCTCTTTGGGTAAAGTATGATGTTTTCATGGTTATGGTTGTCATGCATGGGGTCATAGTATACCTTTAGTATGTTCATGCATGATGTTTTATAATGATATGGTTATAATTATACATGCATCACACTAATGTGGACTCATCTTGCATATGAGATAAGTCTCCCATGAACATCAATGAGGTATGGTTTTGGTTTTAGTATCTATTTCGTTTATTTGACATGGTACACTTGTAGGAGAAAGAGAATCAAAGATGAAGAGAAAAATGGTAGACTATAGTTCCCACGACTCTTCTTACAGATTAGTTAGGGAGAAAGGAGGAGATCATTGTCCTGGTATAGAAGACACATTGAGGAGTTTGAGGGAAGAGATTAGAAGTTGCAAAGTGGATAATGATAGGTTGATTGGGGCTCAAGAAATACTTGGAAGGTATCAGGAGAAGAAGATAGAGGGGAATGCAGTGATTCTTTAGAGCTTGTTAGAGCTGCAAAGACAGAGACATTTCAGGATGATTCAAGAGTAGGAAGAGAAAACTAATGGAGCCTATGGTAGCACGTCTCATTCTGAATATAAGTTGGATAAAGGGGATACAATTAGAGGTGAAAGATCACTAGATACACCTGACAGGAGGATTGGTATATATGGGCATCATTCTAGTTCCTCATCCAAGAGACATCATCACAGTCATCACCATCATCATCTTTATAGGAGGGGTAATCACTTTTGTGAAGAGTTCAAGAAATTCAAGTTGCCTACATTTGATGGAGAGATGGAGAAGCTAGAATATATAGAGGCATCGTTCCTCAGGATGAAGAAATTATTTAGATTTTACAACTATTCAGAGAACATGAAAGCCAAGATAAAAACCTTCAGACTAAAAGGGAAAGAAAATATTTGGTGGGAAGATGTAAATAATGTCAAGGGAATTCAAGAAGAAGAGTTGATTTGGTATTAGTTTGAGAGACTCTTCAAGAAGAAGTACTTCTTAGAGAGGTATTATTATGATAGAGCTAAGGACTTTTATGAGCTGTAGATGGGTTCTGTTAGAGTCGGTCCTTACAGCCCTCCATCAGAGATCAGTTCACTTTTTGCATATCATTCTTAGGTGTCTCGCTCATTCCACTTCGTTGCATTTCACTAGGGGCATGCCATTGACTGACGAGGGGGTCTGGTTGTCATGTGTTTCCTCATGCTTGTACCTGCAGGGTTAATTAAAATTCCTCAAAAACCACTAAAGTTCATGGTCTTTGCATTCATGGTCATAAATGATTAGTTTCGTTAAAAAGAGTCTTTAGTCCTAGAGTCTAGGGTTTTCAGTCCTTTGCATACATGTAATAAAGGCCCGCAGGCCATGAGGTTGGTTTCAAAAGATTTCTATTTCACGTTTTTATTATCAAAAACATTTGAAGACATTTCTAGTCCAGAACTCTGTTTTGAAACTAGAAATTGTCAAACTTCATTTTCTTGTAATAATTGTATTTATTTCACCATAAGAAGTTTTAGAGCAAGCCTCCGATCTTTTCCAAAGTCAAATTCCAAATCTCTGCAAAAAACAACAAAGTATCATCAGTCCAAGATTCAGAAAAAGCAAGGAAAAGCCAAAGATCAACATTATATTAAGTGATCAAATGACAAAGTGCCAAACATTATAAAAGTGGGTCATGGAGTAAATTGAAAATCAAATCTGATTTTATGAGATATTTTTCTTCAGATATAAACCATGGTAAACAATTCATTCACATGAATTCTCAAGGCAGAAATTGAGTTGGTGAAGTTGAAGGCTGAAATCGTGTTTTGCAAAGTTGTGGACCGCAGAAGGTGCGCACTACGCACAGAGGAGGCGCGCTACGCATATAACATCACCAACCAGTGTTAAAAACCATGGGCGCTATGCACTTGTATCGTGCTACGCATTGGGTAGGCGCGCTACCCATACAGTCTCAGAGCTAAAAAAATTTGCCCTTGCATCCAGTTTCACACCAAATCAGCATAATCAGCTTGCAAGTAGGTTTTTAATGGTTGCTCAGTGATTTTTGAATAGGATTGTGGTGTTTTTTTAAAAGTCAGGAAATTAGTGTGTTTGATGTGGACAAAAGTGAACCCGATGTTCATAGCAGATTCAAATATTAGGGTTTTGAATACATATTGATGGTCTTGTGAAGGATTTCCCAGCTTGTATTGTTGATATATATACCTATGCATCTACTGTCAAAGAGTCACTGCCCTCATGCTCTCAGTTTGTCATTTTACCACTGTTGTCACCACCATTATATTACCACTGTCATTGCTATTTGTTTCACTATGGTCATTGTCACATTGTTTCCCATTTCCCATCGACAAACACAGTCTTATACTCATTTTCCCCTTTGACAAATTTTAGCTAGCATTACAAAGGTTGCACACTACACTGCACTTGTTACTCATTTGTCAAATTCCCTTTTGATCAAAGAAGTGACTGTTTTTATGCCAATCCACTTAACAGAGCTATTACCACTGTGGCTTATTTTCTTATGATGCTTTGGTACATATGCTACATATTTGGGTTTTGAGCATACATTGAAACTTTTGACTTCACTACACCTATATCAACATACATATTACAGACATCTTGTTTTCAAATCCATGTCAGAGACGGATTTAGTTTATGAGGAGGAGTATGACAGTGATTCCACAGCTGAGGGTAATGTGCCACAGAGGTCTCACAAAAGTGGCAAAGGTGGTAAGCATCTCAAGGAGGAGCCTACTTCTTTGGCTCAATTGCAGGCTTGCTCGCTTGCAATGGATTGTTTTCAGCATAAGTCATGTTTCCAATACTGTGAGATGATCTCACAAACCCAGCATCATCGTGAACTAGCTTGTCTATTTGTTCTACATTTACATGATGGCTGTGTAAAACCTTGCCGGAGTAAATTTCATTCAGTCACTAGAGACTATTACTCAGGCCACCGGGATACCAAATATAGGAGAGGAATGGAACAAACGTCAGTAGTTAGAGAAATTCCACTATGAGCCATACATCAAACCTGGGTATATGAGGCACCTGAGCAGGGCTTTTCCTTTCAGATTCCTGAGGGATGAGTTTGCACCATTGATGAAACTCATCATTCGGTATTTCAGTTGCGAGGGCAGATTCTCGCGTCTCTATGCGTACCATGTCTGTTTGTTGATGCATTTCACAAGGGTACGTATGATGAACATTCCGTACTTCATGTATCACAACATAGAGAGGATGATGATTTTTGTACAGAAGAAGACCCCAGCACAGCAGCATAGAAGTATATATCATTACGCGCTGATCAAGATCGTAGTGGTACATTAGTTGAAACAGTAGGGCATTACTTGGGAGGATTTCATCTGCCGTGACTTCTTCATAGTGCCACAGCCGCTTCCCAAGGTAGTTCATGATGATGGAGACCCTTCACACCAGCCTGACATTCCTGAGATCGAGCATATCAGTGCTCCATTGTATGTGACATACCAGCGAGGCCACAGGGCCTTATTTGCAGCTACACGACGAGTATTATCTCCACCTGGGGTGGAAGGGCTCTCGTTGACTCCATCAGCAAAGCGAGTATTATCTCCACATGATGTGGAAGGGGTCTCGCCTTCTTCTTCAGCATAGGTATGGATCCAGGACAGAGGAAAGAGGCCTATACATGATGAGGGCCCTTAAGGAGGTTGGGACACTGATTTCACGATCATTGATGTTGATGTGAGCTCTCCTAGCTCGAAGCTGAAGGAGATCATCCAGGAGAAAAAGGCTGAGAATGACACGCTGAAAGAGAAATTGCAGAGGCCTCAGTGGGTAATAAACTACCTGGAGCAGCGTAACAAACAACTAGAGGATGAGCATACACTTTATGAGTTGTGACGAATCCGTGAGGATCGACAATTGGCCTGAAAGAGACCTGGTGATATGACACCGGCTGATCGAGATACTTGCCTCACGCATGTTAACATTCATCTGGAGAAATTGTTGGCAAAGGCCAATAGAGACAAAGACATGCTTCGTCACATGAAAGGTCATTATTGGGCTCGCATGCATGTCTGCAAGGCAAAAATGAAGATTCTGAAGAGGAGGTTGAGCAGAGCACTAAAACGGCAGAAAAGGCCTGATCCACTCTGGATTTTGGTTGAGGCTTCATTGGCTAGACATGATACATGATGGAGGGTCTTCGCTTCGAATTTGAGTAAATTCGAAGAAATTTTTGTCATTTTGAAATATTTTGGCCTAAACACAGATTTTTTAGCTATACGAGTAGCGCGTCGACGCGCTCGCTTTTGATTGGGACACTTGCTGAAGGAAAAATTTATATCTTTTGGTTTTTCATGGTAAGTTATGCATGCTCAAGTATTTTTGAAGCATTTTATCAAGTTCTGGATGATCAAAAGGCCCAAAAACACCATGAAAATCACCTTGCTGCCACCTTTTGCACCAGCAGGAAGTACTTCTGGGAGAATGAATTTTTGGAGGAGCAAGTGAGCTCCAAATTTGGAAGTTCCACTTGGGTTAGATAGCCAATATCCAGGGCTTTCCAACAAGCTATCGTGAGCTCAATTTGGATGCCAGGAAGTGCCCCAAAATCAGGCTGAAAGACGCGCTACGCACATGGCTCAGGCGCGCTACGCATATGGATTTTTGGTCAATTTTTCACCTTCCAGCTCAGGAATTCGGCCAGTTGAACCAATTTTGCTTGTGGATGAAATTATTGAATTATCATGATGTAAATTGATGGTTGACATGTAAATTTGACTCACTTTTACCTATTCTATATGATTCACTCCTAAAAAGGTAAAAATCAGATGTAAGAATCAGTTTCCTCCCTTTTAGAGGTAAGTTGTTTAGATGCCTATATTCTAGCTCCTTGTTTAGAATTAGTTGGAACTGCTACTAGAAGGAGGAATTACACCCCTAGAGGTGTGTGAAGTGGTTAGGAGGTCTATATGGTGTAATTTTTGAGACATTCTACAGGTTGGACTCTTGGGAAAGATATTGGCACACTATTGTACATATTTTTCATATTTTGGCTAAGGAAAGATCAGAGGTTTTGCAGCACCTGTTGGGATTCTTTTGGCTTTCAGTTCTTGATGGTGTTTTCTCTCAGTTTATTGTAAGTTCTTTCATGTTTAATGTATGTCATTCCCTTCTTATGCTTCTGAAACTAAATGAATGAGTAAATGAGGTTGAATCCATTGATTTCAGTGCTCTGCCTTTGAATTTGTTTAGTTTTACATGTTTTCAATTGTTTGGAGAGGATCGATGTTCTCCCTTGCTCTCTTCAGCTCCTTTTCATTCTGATCCATCCATACACTTAATCAAAAAGCATTAAGACTACTTCCTACCTCGCCCCAACTCGAATTCTGCAAAGATCTGGCCTTATCCTCGGACCCAAAATTGTTTTTTCCCATTTCTCCAACAAAAAACCCAAAAAATCAAAACCAAACTTTCCTATCTCTTTACTATCCTAAAATCAGTTCCCATTCTAGAGTCATCTCGCACCCTATTGTTCATTTTATCGAGATTGACTGGAGAGAGCCCTCTCCTGTCCTCGTAGGGCTAGCTACGAGGCTAAGCGTGGTTTGATGTAGCCTTGAGTTTTACCTTATTTCAGCCTAAGGTAGATTTGAGTGCTAAAGTTCTATGATGCATGATGAGTATACTAGCACGTTCCTATAGCCATTGAGGTATGCGCCTTACCTCAAGGATGAGAAGGATAAGATCCATAGTTTCATCAATGGGTTGCCGACAACATATAGAGACCATATTGAGTTTGATGAGCCTAGATAATTGGAGGAAACCATTAGGAAGCAAAAGCATTGTTATGAGTAATCAAAGCAAAAAGTTGAGCCTAAGAATGACTTGATGGGAAGTGACCACCAAAGCAGGGAATATATAAGGATGCAAGTGAGAAAGAAAACGTTGCTCCTTACAAGAAGTTCAATGTAGTTGATAAGGGGCACAGATCACAGCCTGGAGAGTAGCAGAACAAAGGTGAGGGTAAAGAATGATTGTAGTGTTGGATATGTGGCAAAGATCATCACAAGAAGGATTTTCTATTGTACTAGGATGGTAGGCCTCATATCTATAGTGCTTAGGAGGCACAGACAGTTGGGAATGTTGATCATAGCATTCCTCGGATTTATGAAGCTATAGAAAACAAGCAGGAAGATCATCAGGCATCCATTATTGAGATGGAAGGTAATCTTTGTGGTCAAGTTGTTTCTATTTTGATTGATCTTGGATCTAATTATAGTTTTGTTAATCCTAACTTGGTGTATAAGTGTGGCTTGAGAAAATAAGTGCATGCAAACTCTTGATTTATGTAGTTGGCTATAGGTACTAAAAAGAGAGTTCATCATTGGGTAAGAGATTATACATTTGAGCTGAATGGTATGGCTATAGCAACAGATCTAAATGTAATTCTATTGGGATCATATAATATGATTTTGGGTTTGGATTGGTTGTAACTTCATAGGAAGAAAGTATATTGTGATCACAAGTCTATTGAGTTCTTGGATGATAATGGAGAAAAAAGAACCTTACAGGGAAAGAAGAAGCCTACATCAGTGAGGATGGCTAGAAATATGTAGGAAAAGCATAGTTGCAGGAAATAGTGTGTAATGTTTGTAGTCTATATCTTGAATGACAAAGGTAAGGATGCTGAGGATGCAAAAAATATTTAATAGGTACCTTGTATTACAACAATTTCAGGATTTGTTTTTGACAGAGATTCGGGAGTTTCCTCCTCATGGAGAAGTGGACTTTTCTATTAAGTTGGTACCAGGGGAAGCAACAAAATCAATGGAACCTTACAGGATGGGCATACTAGAGTTAGTAAAGTTTAAGTTATTTTTGAATGAAATATTTGACAAGGGATACATTAGGGCAAGTGTATCACCTTCGGGTGGACCAATATTTTCCGTGAAGAAGAAGGATGGTACTCTTAGGTTTTGCATTGATTACATGCAACAAAACAAGGTGACGATCAAGAACATGTACCCATTATCAAGGATTAATGACTCATTTTATCAGTTTGAGGGAGAAACAATGTTCTCAAAGATTGATATGAGATTAGGATACCATCAGGTACACATCAAGGAAGAGTACATCTACAAGATTTCTTTCAAGACCACGTGTGGGCATTATGAGTTTGTAGTAGCTCCATTTCATTTGAGTAATGCTCCAAGTATTTTTATGTCTTTGATGAATAGTGTGTTTTGTCCTTATCTAGACAAGTTTGTTAATGTATTCATTGAAGGTATCTTCATATATTGTAAGAATGAGGAAGAGCATGCTGAGAATTTACTAGTAGTGTCGAGATTTATAAGAGAGTATCAGTTGTATGCCAAGATTAGCAAGTGAATTTTATTTCGGATAAAGGTGCATTACTTGGGACATGTCATTAGGGGCATTTTGAGGTGTAAAATGGGCCTCCTAAGGAAATTATAAAATAATAGTGGAAATGTTGGGTCCCCATAATACTATTTATTACCCCATTACTATTGTAGTTGTACCCCTTATTAATGTTGTTGTGCCCCTATTGTGCCCATATTGTTACTATTGTGCCCCATAGAAGCCCACTATTGTTATTATTGTGCCCTTACATTATTATTGTTATGTAGGCTCTGATTATGTTATGGACCCCTGGATCTCCTTATTAGAAATGAGGTCTTTCATTTGTATATCAGATTATTCATTTATGTAATGTAAAGGAGGTTTCCCCCTCGAAGAGGCTGAATTCTAAAGCGTTGATCTATCTTTTCTATCATTTCTTGAGCTGGTTTCATAACATTTGGTATCAGAGCTTTGGATTCTAGGGTTTCGCTGCTCCAAACAAGTCATCGTAGAATTTTCGCCATAACTTTTTTTTTTCGATGTTTCAGAAGTTGAACACAAAACCCATTTGAGAAGACATCGCGCTAAATCTCCGGTCTGAATTTTAGAGAATTTTGTGCAATAATTGCGGAGATATGATTTGAGGAATTTAGTCTTTTTTCAGACTCCTGAATTACATTCCAAACAGGTGACCTGGGGAAAATCACCATAACTTTTTCTCTGAGCATTGGATAAAAATTTCATCAAAAGGTACAGAAAGAGGATGGACTGTAGTTTCTTCTATATATTGTTCAGAGCCAGAGGTTGAAACAGTGACTCGTGGAATGTCGTACAAGTTCGCTCTACTGAATTAGTCTATAACCAGGTCACTGTGGGAGATTTCGCATAACTCTTCATTGGAGAATCCAATTGGGGTCAAACTAGTGGCATTGGAAAGAGGACACAAAGGACTACTGTAGATCAGAATTTCAGAACTGGATGATCCGAAATTACAAAGATACATCAGAGGAAATATCGAGCTCCTACAAAGTGAAAAGAGGTGTGTATATTTTTTAAAATGTTTACTTAAGCTTGGTTTGAAAATTTATTTTGAAGGAATTCAAAGGGCATAGTGAAGCATTATTATCAGTAATTGATGCCCTAAAGAAAGAAAATGGAAACACCTATTAGGCGACCTGAAAGCTTTAGCATGACTCATGAAGAAGAGGCAGAAATGTAACATGATATATCAAAATTACGAGACCAAGTGCAATAAGTGTCACTTGCACCAAAAGGAACAAAATCTAAAATGGATTGTTTAAAGAAAAGTGTAGAAGCTAAGATGAATGAAGTGGAAGCTAAGATGGATGATTTGAAGATAGATTTGAAAACAGACATGGAAGAATTGAAGATAAATATGAATAATTTGCTACAAGAAAGGGTCACTAAGGGTGAAAGGGTAGTAAAGGAAACTCATGATGAGAACAAAAGAAATGTTAATCATGATTCCATAGACTCTAATGTTGGATCGAAGACCCACCATATTCTAAAAATCGATATGAGGAAGTTTGATGGCAAGGATCCCGCAACATGGATATTACAGATGGAGCAATTTTTCGATCTCAGTAATGTGCAAAACACACAAAAGGTACGTATGACAACTTTATATTTGGAACCAAATCAGTTTGTATGGTATCAATGGCTTTGCTCTCGTAAACAATTTATCACTTGGGCAATTTTTACGAAAGAATTGATGGCACATTATGAGGATACAAAAAGCAACACTTTTTTTAGCCAATTGATAAGCCTGAAACAAAAGGGTTCAATAATGGAGCACATTGAGGAGTTCCAAAAAATGAACATAAGGGTAAAAGATATTCTAGAGGAGCATAGGATTGATGTGTTCATAGGATCTTTAAAGGATAAGATCCAACATGATGTTCGCCTTTCGGAACTTGATTCATTAGAGAAGGCATTCAGGTTAGCAAGAAAAATGGAAAGCAAAATTATGGCAACCAGGAAGCATACCACTCACATTTATAAATACGGAAGTGTTGTTGCTACTAGTCTTCCACAACCTATAAGGTTGACACCACAACAATTGGAAGAAAAAAGAGCAAAAGGGCTTTGTTACAGTTGCGATAGCAAATACACTAAAGGTCATAAGTGTGCTGAGAAGAAATTATTCTACATAGATTGTGAAGAGGAAGAAGAAAATGAGCAAGAAAGGTCAAAAGAAGAGGCTATACTCCAGGAACAAAGCCTAGATGAAGAACAAATGAATCCGATCATAGACAAAAACCTTGGCCTCTAACAATCTTTGCTGGCTTGATTTCCAAGTCATATTCTTGAAGTGATATAACCCAATTTTCCCTTTTCTCACCTAATTCCCTTTGGATCAATAATTGCCTTACTGCAGAAAAAGGAACTATAACTTTTGTATGGGCTTTTAAAAGGAAGGGTCTATAATGTTTGACAGCTTTATACACAGCAAAGGCTTGTTTTTCAACTTCGGAATAATTTAGTTCTGCACCCTGAAAATTTGAACTAAAAAATGAAATCGGTGCTTCCAAGTTGTGATCATTAATGTGAGTGAGTACAGCTGCATAAGATGAATTGGACGTGATAGTATACAATATGAAATGATTATAAAAATTAGGAGTGTTTAAAGCGGGCGCATTAATTATTGATTGTTTGATTGAATCAAATGCTTCCTTTTCCGCAGATCCCCATCTAAACACTGAATTTTTCTTAATCATGGTTTGTAATGGTAAAATGATGTGAGAAAAATCGGGAACAAATCTTTTGACAAAGTTAATTTGACCTAAAAATGACTACATGGATTTTTTGTTATGAGGAAATGGGATTTTAGAAATCTCTTTAATCCTATCGGGATCAATATAAATACCATCTTTGGAAACGATAAAACCCAAGAGCTTTCCTTGATTCAGAGAAAAGAATGATTTTTTGGGATTGAGTGAAATACCATACCTTCTACAGCATTCAAAGATTTGATTCAAATCATGTAAATGGTTGGATCTCTTCTTGGAAAATACAATAATGTCATCTAAATAGACAACTATTGTTTTGTTGATCAATCCTTTGAAGGCTATATCCATTACTCTTTGGAATGTAGCTCCTGCTTTAATAAGTCCAAAAGGCATTTTCTGATAGGCTTAAGTTCCCCATTTTTTTCTGAAGGTAGTTTTGAGTCTGTCATCAGGATGTACCAGAATTTGGTTATATCCTAAAAAACCATCTAAAAAGGACATTAGCTCAGAACCTGCTACTGAATGGAGTATCTGCTCCATGGTAGGTAATGCGAAATTATCTTTTTGGCTTGCCTTGTTCAGATTTCTGAAATCTATACAAATCCCGATGTCGCCATTTTTCTTCCTAACAGGCACCATATTGGAAACCCAGTTTGAGTGCCGAACAAGAAAAATTCTTAGCTTTCAAGAGTTTATTGAGTTCTGATTTTATCTGACTCTCTAAGTTCGGAGGTATTTTTCTCAACTTTTGTTGAACTGGTTTTTGTTCAGAAAGCATTGGAATGGTATGCTGGATGATTGATGTATCGTATGTTTTTAAGTCATCATATTTCGAAGCGAAGACATGTTTATTTTTTCTTAATAATCTAATGAATTCTATCCTTTCTTCCACAAAAAGTCCTAGTCCTAAATTGATATTTTGAGGGTTCCGCTCAGTACCAAGATTTATCAATTCAAATATTAAGGTAGAACTTTGGAGTTTGGAATTGGTTACCTGTTTAAACCTGTCTTTAATATCGTAGAGATATTCAAGTTTAACCACAGGTTTTGGTATTGAGTTTTCCTCATGATTTTCTTTCATCTGAAGATCACAATCGCTTTCATCAAGGATCTGATCATTGTAGGACTTGTTGGAAGTCAAGAAATGTAAGATGTCTTCATCGTGATAGAACACTCGCCAATTGGTGACATTGTCAGGAATCGATGGTCTAAAAATCAACTCTACTAAAAATCTATCTGGGCTATAATCTTCGAGAGGTAGGAGTTTAGAAGCAACATTGGCTAACAAGTCAGCTGCTGCATTCTGGGATCTGGGAATAGGTGAAATATTGAATGCTAAAAAATGAGATATAAGTTCCTGGACTAAAGACTGATAGTGCTTGAGGTGACTAGAGAGACAATGGATTGTATTTCGGACTTGTTTTATGACAATCTCTGAATCACCTAACACTTTCAAATATTGAACTTTCATGTCAATATCTTTATATAGTCCTGTCACGCAGAATGAGTCGATCTTGCGGACAAGATAGACCTTCCTAGAATCTAATGAAGACCTAATGACAAACAAACCAACCAGACAGTATCTTTCTCTAAATGCGCTTTATAAATAATGGCAAACAAATGTGTTTAAGGCCTACCTCATGTCCAACGCAAGTTTGGGGATGCCTTTGCTCCTTTGATCCAAGTAAGTTCTTTTGTCACAAACCTGCAAACACAAACAAGGCAAACGATTAAATAGCACCTAAATAACCAGTATTATAAAATATATTTAACATGAAAGTCAAGGAGTCCATGAAACAGATAACATGAGATACTTGTTGAGAAAAATGAGCTTGATTGTATTAATTCAAAAGGAGAAGAACTTTACAACCTTTGCCTTAACGCTGTACAAGCTCCTCCCAGGGTCCAACAAAAAGTCTCCTCTACTTTGGACAAGCTTCACTCACTCCCCAATGAAGCCAAAAAGGTATGTGATCTTCTTCTCTTAAGCTCAAATAGGAAGTCTTGATTTCACTAGCATTTACCCTCAAAAGTTCAGCTTCTAACCTCCCTAGCCACTAACCCAATGCCTCAATTTATAGTGCAATGGAGATCTATTACCAAGTCCTCCTTCAAAGGGATAGAATCCTTCTTCAAAGGGATAGCTCCTCTTCACAAGGGATTAGTTCCTCCTCTTATGGGATGCATGAACCACTTGGAGCGAGAAATCCACGTAACAAATCCTTCTAGAAAACTCTAGAATTAACCCATAGTGAGTTTTTTAAGATAAAAATTGCTCCTTTTGACTTTCACAGGGGTACGCACCCTCCCCTTTACATACAGAGCGTATAAGTATGCAGACATCCTGAACAAAAGGTGCGGGCCCGCAGGCAAAAGTGAGAGAAAGTGCGGAACCAGAGTTACATTGCTTTTTTGATGTCTTTCTCTCATTTCTAAAGCTTGTTTTGAAGAGCTGAGGTTTGAGACTTGCTTAGGAAGCTGGTATAGGTGGTGATAGACCCATACCGACTGCAAATAATCAAGGTGACGATATTTTTGTGTAACAGATTGCCCCCTAAAGTGCGAAGTCTGTAGTATATGAGGATTTTTTCATTTATCATATAGGAAGAGTAAAGTGCTTTATCATTTCAAGGATCATCTTGTGGAGAGTCCGGTTGGAACCTGTAAAAACATTCAATGCAAAATATATATATGAGATCATATCATCGGTGAGATCATATCAATGAAAAATTCATATGAGATCATATCATCGACGAGTTTGCAGATCAGATATGTACATTTTGGTGCAAGATCTACAAAATCTAATTGCAGATCTGGATTCTATGTGAAAAAATACCCGATTTGAAAAAAAAAATTGGTCGAATTGGAGTCTGGATGAAGGACATATCGCTGATCTAAAAATCAGTGGGGTTGCAGATAATTTTTCAGGGCAGCGAGTTTGCAGCACAGATCTGGACATCCTAGTGCAATATCTACAAAATCTAATTGTAGATCTGGATTCTTTGTGAAAAAATACCCAATTTCAAAAAAACATTCAGTTGAATCGAAGCCCGGATGAGGGAGATATCGCTGATTTAAAATCAGCTCTTTTTTGCAGAAATTTTGGTGACGGCGGGAGAGTTGTAGCACAGATCTAAAATTCTAGTGCCTGGATCAAGATTTATATCACATGGGTTGATGCAGGATGATTGTTCCATTTTTGAAAATAGGTCATAATAGGGATTTTGAGCAATATTGACTAAACTGTGACAATTTCAAATTTTGGCCAATTTTTTTGTGATGGATCAGAAATTGAAGGACTTGTATAAATTTGATGGCTCTCATCCAGCCAAATGGCTAGCACAAATGGAGAAATATTTCAAATTGGATTACGCCTATGATGATGACACTCAGCTTAGGCTGGGGAGCATATACTTGGACAATGAAAGGCGGCAATGGTGGCAAGGGCATCAACATGGCTATGGAAGGTTCTTGTCTTGGGATGCCTTCAAAAAAGATCTTATGGACCACTTTGACCGTAAAATTCTTGTGGATAAGCTCATACAGACAGACACACAGCCTAGCAAAGATTTTATTTTTACAAGAAAGAAGGAAACCAAGGAACCTAAAGGGTTATTTTATTCAGGTATCTCCTTATTACATGTTCATGGATTGATTCAAAAAGAGAAGATCATTGTATCTATAAATCCTAGTTGCAAGCATAATTTTATCAATGCTAATTTGGCAAAAAAATTGCAAGTTCCAACAAAACACATTGAAAATACACAAGTTGATGATGAGAATGTTCAAGTGTACAAGGATTTGAAAATTTCTATGGATAAGTATGTGTTGCATGGTGATTTTTATACTTCAGAGATGGATAATATGGATGTTGTTTTGGGATACCCTTGGATGGAATCAGTAAGTACTATCAATATTAATGTATAGAAGAAATTCCTGAAGCTCTGGTATAAAAAGAAGAAAATTACATTACAGGATATTTCCATTAACAAACAGGTAGAGTCCAAGGAGGCTGAAGCAGAAGATGTTCCAGGGTCTGACATATTAGATGATGAGCCAGTGATGATAGACAATTAAACACAAACAAAGGCTGAAGCTAAAAAGGTTACAGGTGTTGATACATCAGATGAGGGCTCAGTGGTTGAAGTCATATTTGAAAAGAAGACATCACAACAGGCACCACATCAGGGTGAATTAAAGAAAAAGAAACCGTGGGTTAAAACTTTAACATATCATCACCCACATCACCCCGCAAGAAAACAGCCATCAAGATGGCAACCAATTAGCCACACGGACAACAACCCCCATAGGATAGATAGAGAAGAGCGAAGATCCACCTACTACACATCTACACAGAAGAGCTACCACAATCAACTTCCATCTCAAGCGAGCAAGGCACCAACAAGACCGAGGGTTCACCTTTCTCTTGGATGGCTAGATGCACGTGCATGGTACTAGTGGACTACTCTTTTGAGTAGATCTTATTATTTGTGTTCTTCCCATGTTTCGGGGATGAAA